>JBAMHW010000018.1:26725233-26738897 GCA_037177495.1 Rhadinocentrus ornatus | reverse complement strand
ATTATTATTATTATTATTATTATTATTATTATTATTATTATTATTATTATTATTATTATTATTATTATTAAACAAACAGTCGACTGTGATGCTGCTTCTGTATTAATTGTGTCTTTAATTTTTTAGATCCGTTGTTTTATTGCACTTTTAAGTCTGTTTTACCTTTATGAAACATGTAAATTGTATATGCACTGTGTCATTGCTATAAGTACAGGTTAAAACACTTAAAACAAATAAATTGAAAAAAATTACGTAGTTATAATCTATAAATTAAATGTTGTAATCTAACAAAGTTAACGTTTATCTTTATATTTATCTATAAAGATTTTACAAGGTTGATTAAAAAGAAAATCTTGGGTGTGAAGGGGGTTTAATAAATATCACAGAGTTGAAATTGGTCAAAAAAAGTAGTCTTTAAAGGTTAGAAAATCTTTTTAAATATCATAACATTAAAATTCAGGGCACAACCAAAGAGGAGCCGCCTCTATAAAACTTGCTTACCCCGAGTGTTTGAGCTGCAGCTAGAGGCTGTTCTGAACACCCATGGGGAAATATATTATGAAGTGGACAAAACTACTTCTAAGAAAGACTGTCGCATATAACAAGGATGTTTATGGCACAAAGGTCCTCCAGTTGATCAGAATCTCAAATAGGCTACAGAGACTACAGCTCCTCCATGTAGCCAGCACAGGTTTCAAATCCCAGTCTGGAGGCCTTTGTTGCGGGTCACCTCATCTGCCTCTGATCCCCTTCTTCTCTAGCAACTGTGCCATAAAGTCCTCAAGAGCTAATATCAACTTTTTTTTTTTTTAACACATGGTCATATGTTTACGAATGTTACCAGAAGTATATGTATAAGTTTGCACTTATCAAGGGCAAAATAAGTAGCACTGACACCTGGTGTTTCAAATCAGAACTGCAGTCGAAAGAGAAAAACACGGAAAGCGTTCTTGCTTCTTGGTTCATTGGGAAGCTTCCTTTTATCCCTCGCAACAAATAAGAGCATTTTAAATTATTTTTACTGAAAAATTCCTAATTATTTAGCCTTTCAAGTATGATTTTTTTTTTTTTTTGTACATCAGGTGATGAAAGCAGCTGGAACGAGAGTTCTGACAACAGGAGCAGCAGTGTTGAGGATTTTGGAAATCAAGCCCAAGATGTACTTCCTAGCACTAGTACACGGCTGCAGGAGAGAAGTCATCTACTACTACAACAAGTTTAAAAATAAAAGTGGTGTGGAAGACTGCAAGCAAAGTCAGAACTCTGCACAAAACGTGCCAGTATGGCAAGCAGCTCCTCCAGATGTTGACACAATCAGAATGCTGAGCTTCTCGGTGTTATTGTGCTGCAAAACAATCTGTGTTGCACACAACAAAACCCAAACCATGCCTTGAAATTTGATCAGAAGGAATTGGAGCAGTTTATGGGAACTGTTGTGTACATGAGTTTTTTTAACTGAATGTACTGGTCCAGTGCAAGTGGTGTACAGCAGGTGGCTGATGTGATGACCCAAGACATAAGGGAAGAAATGAAACATTTAATTCATTTCAGTGATTTTAAAATCAGTGACAGTCTCTTCAAAATCAGGCCACTTAATAATGCTTTAAGCCCCAAATTTCAGGCCCTGCCACGAGAACAGTTGTTTGCTGATGAACAAACGGCGCCATTTAAACGTAGATAAAGTCTGAAGCATTACATCCCCTAGAAGCCAAGCATATGGGGGTACCGAATTTTTGTGCTGTGTGACCCAAATGGCTTGGTGCATTTTTTTGACATTTTTTTTGCTAGAGAAATTGATCCTTCACCAGGGTGAGCAGGACAGTGGGGCAGCAAAATCGCCTGCAAGGGTGCAGTTTTAGTTCAGAGATGAAGAAGAAGAACGGAAGAGGCACATTTAAACAGCAACAGGCTGTTGTCAACTATGTGGAAATAAAAGCAGTAAATTGATTTGACAACAGAGGGTTGGTTGTTGCATTTTTGCCAGTGCCCAGCTTGTTTCCATGACAGAGAGATGAGACAGAAAAGCCTAACCCAGGAATCTGTGGAATGTCCAAACATCGTTAGCCAGTACAATTAGTTAGTGAGTGGCGTTGATGCTCTCAATGCACTAATTGCTTACTTCCACATCCACAAAAGCTCAAAGAAGTGCTACCAGAGATGTGGAAAGACCAGCTAGTCTATTAACACACAGGAAGTCTGTTCTGATGCTGTGGGTCACTGGCCAGCGGCTGACAACACTGCAAGTTCCCAAACTGCACGAGCCAGACAGTGATCAAATATGCAAAGTGTAATGTTCACCTTTGCCCAACAAAACAAGAACTGTTTTTGTGCATTACATGAGTGTTATGTCCCCAGGCTTCCCGCCTGAGGCTGTGAGTTTAGGACCGCTGAGTGATTACTCCCTTTTCTGATTGGTCGCCTGCCGGACACATGTCCCATATGTCCCACATGTTTGGACCCACCTCTATCTTCGGATTGGACGCCGCCCTTCCCGTAGTTTCTGCTTCGCCGCCAATGAGAGGAGCTCATGGGCTTTAAAAGGGAAGCGGCCCGGAGAATCAGGGCAGCTGTGATTCTCAGGACTCATAGTTCGCTATCTGGTTGGTTTTCTGGTGAGACACTGGTCTGCAATACCCTGTTTGGTACGAGCATTAAGATTCCCTTTAGAGGAAGATTTGTACACGATTGTGTTTTGGATTGAATTGTTTGAGTAGCTGTTTTTGAGTTAGATTTTGTATAAAAGTTTTTGGTTGTTTCTTATAGGAATTTTGTTTGTGTTTGTGATAAAGCTCTGTTTTGGTTTCTAGTATTAAGTATTTATGTTAATTGAATTTATTGGAGAGAAGTTGTTTAAGTTAAGTGATAAGTATTAATAATGTTAATTGTTTATTGTTACCTAAATTAAGGAGACTTTCTTTCTGTTTGAAATTGGACCGATATGACCTACCTTAGGACACCTTTTGTTTGTTTGTATTTGTTTGAATCCGGGTATTTATTAATAAATTATTGTTATATCTTAAGTTTGGTCCGGATTGTTTTTGTTATCGACCCCTATACCCCTTAGTTGACAAGAGGGGTCGTAACAATGAGTGAGGAGTAAAGATGTAATGATTGTTGAGTGAACATGAACTGGAGCTGAACTCATTCTTCACTCATTCAACTGTAGCAACTCAGGATCATAGACTGCCCCCACACACTCGTACAGTAGACACTAGGCCCGATGGCTGCATCATTTCATCTGTGTCTTTTCTTACCCTGATGTGCCCATCACTCGGTGACAGAGTAAATCTGGACTCTTCAGACAACAGACTTTATATTTTACCTGATTAAAAATATAGCATGTGGGTAAAAACATATTTCAGAAAGGTAAGACATCGTTTCAGATCATGGATCCAGGAATTTTTAAACCATTCTTTACTATGGAGAAGTAGGGATATTTTTGCCATTAGAGATTCTAAATAAACAATAATGGGCCAAAAAAATAGTAAAAATAATAAAAAAAAACAAAGCAATCACCACTGCAAAAAAGAAAAAAACAACAAAAAAAACAACAACGATGGCTTGGCAAAGGTCTGCACTCTGAGTGATTCTGGTTACAAATATTATTGTTATTGTTCATGCTTTCCATGATAAATGTGTGTTGGCATTTTCTACAAACATGGGTCATGCAGAGGTGATAACGGGGGCGGAATATACTGTAAACATGGTACATGAATTACCTGGAGCACATTACAGTTCACAGTAGCCGTGTGCAGAATTTCATCCAAGATGCAGAACTGAGACTTCATCAATCAAAGATGTTTTTGATATAAAATGCAGTTAAAACAATTTGTAGTTTAATTTAATGGTAAACAACACGCCTCTCTTAAGCTTGAACAACATGCAAACATGTTGAGAGAATGCAAATGATCAAAACAAAACACTGAATGAAAAATTGATTGGATTCAGTTAATGGGTGTGTTAACAACAGCAGACTGTCACTGTGTTTGCAGAGAAAACAAAGTGGCAAACATTTGAATCTAAATCTGAGCTGAAAATCCCTTCGCTGCTCATCACACACTACAGTTACGGAGGCTGAAACACACTGAGTGTGTTTGTATAGGCATGTCGTGCACATCTGCCCACCTGTAAAATGAAAGCAGGTCTTATTTTTTGTGGGAGTGTTTGTATGCAGCATCATACTCATTCTGAGTCATTCTGTGTATATGCACACCATCCTGCATATGCCAGGATAATTACATGCAGTCTGGTGGGTTTTTCTTTCCTGTATGACTTATTGTTACTCATCTCCCATCACTCTTTACTTATTTTCTTGTGGTTTACTGCTGGTCAGTCCTGTCATTTATCCTGGAAGAACCTCAAACCTTTGATACATCACTCAATAAGCAAAATTTAGTATCTTCAGACAAACATTCACAAGAACCAGTGAGAATCCAGAGACTCAAGAAGTCTGAGCTTAATGTTGGTCCTCAATAACTTTTTATTCCAGTTCTGACTTTTCTGAGTTTCTGCGGTCCAGTCTGCAAACCCACTTGAGATGCAAGTTATGGAGGACAGACGTGAAGATCGCCAGACTGGAGGCAGATCTTTTCTTTACATTTTTTAGTGGAGGTGCTGCATTGGGAGGCAAGGCAGTTTATTTCTATAGCACATTTCATGTACAGGACAATTCAAAGTCAGTCAGTCATTATCTGTACCGCTTATTCCATTAATCGTCCCCTCGCGTGGTAAGCTGGAGCCTATCCCGGCAGTGTTTCAGGTGAGAGGCAGGGTACACCCTGGACAGGTCACCAGTCCATCGCAGGGCTGGCTGACAATTCAAAGTGCTTTACATAAAACAAAAGCATTACAGATATTAAGAAATAGTAAAAGGCAGCAACAAACAATAGCAAGAATCACAATAAAATCATAAATAACATTATAAATGATTACAAAGAGAAGTAAAAAGTTATTGTGCAGAATTCATTCATAGGCACATGAGAAACTAAATGTTTTTAACCTGGATTAAAAAATGTCTGCATTTGGTGAAAGTTTAATCTTTACTAGCAGTTTGTTCCACTTGTTTGCAGCATAACAGCTAAATGTTGCTTCTCCATGTTTAGTCTGGACTCTGGTCTGGACTAGTTGACCAGAATCTTTGGATCTAAGAGCTCTGCTAGGTTTTTATTCTCTGAACATATCACAGATGTATTCTGGGCCTAAATCGTTCTGGTATTTGTAAACGATCAGAGGGGTTTTAAAATCTATTCTGTGACTGACTGGAAGCCAGTGTAAAGATTTCAAAACTGGTGTGATGAATGCATGGATGAGTTTCTCTTGGTCTTTCTAGGAGACTAAATTTTTAATTCTGTTGATGTTTCTGAGCTGGTAAAAAGCTTCTTAGTGACAGCTTTGATGATCTGACTGAAAGTCAGATCTGAGTCCATCGACACTCCAAGGTTACGAACTTGGTCGTGATTTTAAGAGCCCGAGTCTCCAGGTGTTTACCAATGCTGACCCTCTTCTCTTTGCTACCAAACAGAATAATCTCAGTTTTGTCTTCTTTTAACTGGAGACAATTTTCCCTCATCCAGGTGTTTATTTGCTCCAGACACTGACACAGTAAGTCTATTGGGCTGCAGTCGTCTGGTGACAAAGGAAGTTTTATTGATAGTTAAGAAACAGCGATTTGGTACATTACCGCCACCAACTGGTATAGAGCATGGTGGACGATAGGAACGTTGACTTGTACTCAAGACTTATCTCAAGACAAACTGTTTCTGTTGATTTGTTTAATGTAGTGATTTTTAATTTTAGCTATAACGTTTCTAACTAGAAATCCATATTTTCTATTAAACAAAATAAAAATTTACTCAAGCTAAACTAAACATTTAACTTGTGTCAGTGTTACAGTGTAAATGTCATTTTTGTATGAAAACAGCCTGTTGTAGGGGAAATCACAAGTATAAGTAAGATTCCCTTTCATGAGGTAAAAAATTAAAACCAAACAAACAAAAAGAAAAAAAAGGAATCTATTTTGTACAGTTTGGGTATTAAAGGGCCAAATGGGGAGTCTGCCTGGTACTATCCTTACCAAAACATATATGATTTGTGGTATTCACATCCATTAAATTTTTTTTTTGATGTTGTTCTTTATATTTTGCTCAGTCATAGGAAAAGTCACAATGTTACAGACACTAGAATAAAATTTTCTAAGGTCCTGACTATCCATTAGGATCAAGATCATCTATACTGACCTGATAATTATGGGGCTCTATTTGATTTGTTAAGTTTTGTTTTACTAATGGGTTAAATAGTGTGAATAAATACAGACATTTTTGTCAAAATGTCAACTTTTATATACATGTTTATATGTTACTTCAGCTATTCTTTTAATGACATTTTTTAGTCTCTAGTGAACTGAAGATGCATATTTTTTTTTATAGCAATCTGTGATCATTCCAGCTAAATGAACAGATTCTCAATTTAGATACAGTAAATCAGTCACACAAAAAGAAGACCCACAGAGTAATTTCACCACGTTCTGCAGCTTTTTGAACCATTTTAAACTTCGTAGAAACACTGATTTGGTGCTTTCATTGAAATCGTTTTCAGCAGCTGCACTTTGAAGGAAAGAGAAGGTAAAAAGAAATATAATTTATCAGCTAAAGAGGTAGATATTTTATAAAAAGTGAAAACATTAATTGCCAAGTAAATTTCTGTAAAATAGGCAAAAAGCTGCTGCTATGTCTTCTGCATGAGGTAGTCACACTTGTTTGTCATGCATAGAGTTGAGGGAAATATATACAACTAATTTTACTCTGTGTCCATAAATCTGCCCCATGTGTCACATACTGTTGAATATACATAGATTTCTGTCTGACTCCATTTCTGGCAAGGTTTTTTTCTGCCCTTCTCTTTTTCCATTCTGCTGCAGGCTTTTGGATTTGTGTGCATTGATGTATACAATACATTTCAGTACTTTTAAAGGTTTTCCATCTTTGCCCAGCCCTCCCTTCATCTCTCCTCCTCCCTCCTCTGGTCTCAGGTGTGTTATTTATGAGTCAGCCTGCTGGCCTGTGAATGTCTCTCCCTCCATTTTATGCATACCTCCTTCAGAACTCATTAGGCTGTGAAGGGGAATCTATCCACCATTGAAAGAGAAGGAAAGTGCACATTTTTCCTGTTTCCCTTTGTCTGTCTTACAGCCGCTACAAATGGACGCCTGTTTTTTAAATGCAGCTTTCATCAGAGTGGGTGAAAGTCATCTGGGACAACAGCCATTTGACTAACATGGCTGAGTGTCATAAAGAAATGTGACAGGAAAAAGAATGTTCTGAATGTGCTTACTGCCCAGCTTCAGCAGCTGAATGTCTACAATGAATTTATCTGTCTTTCAAAGTTTTTTTAAACTATAGATTTCAGATATTATCTCTTGACAAACATCTTTAAGGACAGGATTACATGAGTGGTGACAAGGTATAACTTATAAGGTGAAATAGAAGCTGTATGCAGGCTAACAGAGCGACTGTGCAAATTTCAGTGTAGTTCTTGCTACAAACCATCTTGGTATTTAATCTGACCTCCAACTCCAAGAGCCGGCTTCTCTGCCTTCCAAGTTTCAGCTTCTTTTATCTGTATATCAGCGGAAAAAAGCCCAACACGTTTTAAAGGTGGTGTAAGCTTGTGTTATTTTAAACCTTATTTTGTCTCTCATCTAACTGGATACACCTTGCCATGCTTGCACCCATGACAGATAAACATGTGGGTTACAGGATGGTTTAAAGGGCAGAAACCTATTCTGATTAATGAATTTGTTTCAGGCCTTCCTTCTTATGTTTTAATGAAGAAATAATGGTTTTAGTCAGCTGTTCTGAATCATTAGAGATAGCCAGAATGACAAGCAGAGAGCAAGTGAGTGGTTGTGTGAACCATAGGTGTGAAAATAGGTAATTTAGTCTGAGTGCAAGCTTTCATTTTTGCTGTACATAGGTGGTTTAGTATTTATATATGCAGATGATGTGAGTGTTTTCCTTGGAACTGTTTTTACATGAATGCAGAGAGATCTGGTCTACACCATCACTTGTGGCTAGGAGTAACTATTAACAATTACTTTAGCAGCAAAACTAGGTATAGTTTTGTAGTATTATAATGTGCTGGTATTGCACTGTTTTCTACTCTAAGAAACTTCCTCACTGACTTTTCTTTGTCACCTTTGCAACCATATTTTATGCATCCATTGCTAAGATTTTTGCCCGAAAGGCAG
This sequence comes from Rhadinocentrus ornatus, assembly GCA_037177495.1. NCBI lineage: Eukaryota > Metazoa > Chordata > Actinopteri > Atheriniformes > Melanotaeniidae > Rhadinocentrus > Rhadinocentrus ornatus. The sequence goes on along the minus strand of JBAMHW010000018.1, from coordinate 26,730,652 downwards.
CTGGCAATCCTCGTACTTATTTCCTTTTGATAAACTGTCAGCTTCTTTCTGGTGGGGGGTTGTGGTTGTGGTAATAATGGCCACCAACAGACCCCTTGTTTCATTTAACAATGTGTTAGTCTTCCATTTAAAATTTTACAACTTCCCTCGAGTGCTGCTTCCCTGCAGGTTTTGAATGTTTCCTGATGTAACACACCTGAATCAGATGAATGGGTCAATATGTTTGGGAAGCAATTGACAACAAGCTGTTGAGGAAAGCCATTTAATTTGAACCAGGTGTGCTGGAGCACGGAGACATCTAAAACCTGCAGGATTGTGGCTCTCAAAGACCAGAGCAGTACACCCCTGGCTCAGGGAATCACTTTTCTTTGAGTTAGTTGTATGTGGAGACAGGTAGTCTTCCTAGAGGACCGATGACTTTGAATATGAAGGGGACCCTTCAGCCATCTGTCTTTTTTTGTTGATTGTGTGGACTCGGTTCAGATTTTTGATTAAATAAAAGATGGAAATGAAGGATTGCCATCCTCCATTTAGAGAATGCTGGGTTAATCATTAATTTTGGGGATTTTTGTTTTGTCTATGGAATATTTGGAGTTCATCTCTGCTCACATAGTGCAGCTCTCAGCTCCACAGCGAACCTCCTTAAAATTCAAGTATTCCCCTCCTTACTTTCATATTTTCATGTCATTTTCTGGCTCCAACTCCCTTTCCTGCACTGTTTTGCTCTTCTTTCCCCTTCCTTTTCTCCTCTCTCCTGGAATTATGCTGTCGTGTTTATATATATATAAATATATATATATATATATATAGAGAGATATATATTTTTTTCTCTCTTATCTTCTATCAAGCAGGAAAACAGTCATTTGGGGTCCTGCCGACACCAATTTCCACTACCAGAGCGACACACACACCAATTTCCCCAGCCGTACAGCCAGCCACCCTGCTCTAATATTGCTCTCAACAGTCTCACATCATCTTGTCATCCCTCCTTCCTCTATCATCTTCCGATCCCACCTGCACCTCCTATCCTTACGTCTAGTTACCTTCCTTGTTACCTTCCCTTAGCGATCTCTTTAACGTCTTTTTCTCCTTTCATTCCACCTTGTCTTGTTTTTAGTCCATGTTAGTTTTTATACCTCTTGGCCTCCTCCATCTATCCGTCTATCCATCTGCAGTAATGAGAAAACAGGGACTGCTCAGCTGGCTTGTTTGTGTGTGTGTTTCTGCTTTTAAGACCACAGGGACTGCATTTTAGATTGGTTCATTTGCCTTGGCACGGTTCTGCCCTGTTTCATGTCAATCTGTGGGTGTCTGTGCAGTCTCACCATCTCCTTGGTGATAGCTAATGTCACACAGCCTTCCTCCTGTCACCCAATCAATCTCTGTCACTGTGTGTGTGTGCAGGCATTTCCTCTTGGCATGCTTGACAGACATCTAACAGGCTTTGTTTTGGGCACAACTCCAGACTAAACCAGTGTCTACGAGGCCGTTTGGGATGGCTGCAGCCGTCGTACTTCTTTTTCCCAGCAGTGTCCTAATGACTGAGTGCATTTGTGTGGATTTTTGTATCCGAGTGGCTGTGGTTACGTGTGTCAGTTTGGATTTAAGTGTGCATGTGCACCTTCATCAGTGTCTATTGTTAGTTCCCTTGTGTGTCAAAGGACTAGAAAACTATTGTTTGAATTCTTCACCCTTATGTCACGCGACAGCTTCTGAACAGATGCCACCCCTGTGTGATTGCGTATGAGTTTCTTCAGTGAGGTACCAAGGGACAAGCTTGTTTAATGCCAACAGTCTTTAACTTTTCTACTCAAACTCTACTGACAGGCAGCAGCTGAGGGACCACAATGTCAGCTAGTGTGTGTGTTTGCATTTATGTAAAAACACATTTTAAAAGACCACAAGAAAGAGATATTAAATCTACTTAAAGCTTTTATTGTTACGTTTTAATGATGCAAATGCAAACTATTACTAACAGATGATGTTCCAAAAGATGTTTGTTTGCTACTGTACATGTTTAATTGTGTAAATTTCAAATGTAGTTTGATGAGCTGCAAGAAATAAAGAATAGTAAAGATAATAAAGAATCTTTATAAACTGTGATATTGTAGCAGTTTTTGTTAAGATTTAGAAGATGGGAATAACAGAAGGTGAATAAAAACAGTATAAAAAAGAAATGAGAAAAAAACAACTCTATTAATGTGCAAAAAGAGGTTAAATACTCAGTTTAGGTCATTTTTTTGTGTCTTCTTTTAAATCTTGGTGTGCATTAGGTGAAATAGAAACATATTTTAAAAATCCCATCTGACCTGGCAATCCTACATAACTTTCCCTAAAACCTTGTGCTCCTAAGTAGTTCTAATTGTGCACCGACATTTACTGTGTACATTCTTGGAGCCTTCAATGCCCTGCAGCAGCTTGTGACATGATACATGTAGGTAGCTTGTATGATACTTACATGACAGCTTGTGATGTACGATATACAAAATGAAATTTTACTGTTGTAATTTCAAACAGCACAACAATATTAAAACAGTGGACTAGATTGTTAAAAAGAGTGGATAGGGTTAAATGGAAGCTTTGCTGTGGCAAATCATCTGCCTCCTAAACAGAATAGGTGAAAAATAAAAAAAAAGAGGAAGGACTGGAAAATATAGTTAAAAAGATCCCATTTCCAACACAACCTATGAGTCTGTGACAGGAAGGGACCATGAATTCGGTCCTCACCAACTACTTACAATTTCCAAAATCCTGCATTTTCACTTACAAAGACCATGTCATGATACAGTTAAATGAGTTGTTGAAGACTTATTTGGGGCAAATGAAAGAGAGTTGAAAGGGGAGTTGGGTTTGGGATGTAGGATGAAAACAAGGAAGTAAGATTCAGGGTGCAGGTACATCTCAGGAGAAATCAGCTCCTTAACTCTTTGGTTTGTGCAGTGCAAAGAAAAGAATAGAAACAAGGCGAAAAAAGAAACAAAAATGGGTTGAGAGGGCGGGTTGTGAGAAATGAGTCAGGCAGTGAGGTTATCAGGTGTATATATTGATAGGAACGGGGTATATATGGTGAGAGGCATGGCGCAGGAACATGCTTTGCTCCTGAACTTTAGTTTACAATTTCATTTATATTGGGTTGGTGGTGGGATATCTATGTATAGCGGGTGAAGTGTGATAGAGGACAGTAGTGGTTCTATCCTTGAAGTTAATCCCAGAACTTTGGTAGATGAGGCAATTAGAGAGAGTAACTTTAGTTAGATGGCAAAGGATGTAGTCTAGAGATATTCTACTGATGTCAATAGTACTGAAACAAAAATTTAAGCAAAAACTTTTCTTTTCTTTTCTTTATTATTATTTTTATTATTATTTCAGTGGATGTTATTGGACAGTATATATTGACAGAGAAGACTTTCAGCATCCTTACGTGGGCAACCGGTAGAGAAGCCAGCTGGTAGCATAACATAAGATTCATGATTGCAGGGAAATCTTACACTATTAACCGTGATGAATTATTGCTGTATTAATTGGTTTGAACTTTATTTTGAGCGATTTTTAATCAACACTGAATTTTATGAATTTGGAAAAAATTGCATTATTAAAACTACTTTGACTTGTTTCATCCAAGAAAGTCAAAATTTAATTGACAGCAAATCTGTTTAATATGTGAAATACCTCCTGATATTGTTTCTAAATGTTCTTTTAGAAGCACTTAAAGAGTGACTCAGTGCATATGCAGCCTGAGCCAGGAAAGCAGGTTTGATTGGCTGTAAAAGGAAATCTTTCAAGGAAAGGGAATAGCAGTTGTAATATTTTAGAAGCCATATTCTACGTCATATTTTAAAGATAAATTCTACACAAGCTTAATGTCATCTTATGGGATTAACATGCACACTAACAGGAGAGTAAAATCATTCTAAAGAGCACATGCTTTAATGACAGCAGCTGAAAAAAAAGTATGTTCGTCATAATGCATAAAAATGTTTTCCCTTTCCAATTTGCATCATTAAAATGCACTCACCGAGCACTTAATCAGGACTATCTACAGTATAAACCTGATTATTCATGCAGTTTTCCAATTATGAGGCAGTCGTGCAGTGCATTTAATCATGCAGATACAGGTCACAAGCATCAGTTCACAACCAACATGAGAATGGAGGATATAAATATGACCTCTGTGACTTTGACTGTGGCATGACTGTTTGAGCCAGATGGGCTGGTTTAAACATTTCTGAAACTATGGTTCCCCTGGGATTTTCCTCAAAAACAGATTACTCAGACTGGTTGAGAAAGAGAAAAATAAATAAATAAGAAAACATTCAGTGAGCTGGAACGTATGTTGACGAGAGGTCAGAGAGGAAAATGGCCAGACTAGTTGGTACTGACAAAAAGGTTAAATAGGTCAGATAACAACTCTTTACAACTGTGTTAAACAAAAGGAGAAACGTTGAAATGAATGAGTCCAGCACTGAGAAGGGTCAACAACAGCATCTACAATTTTCAGCCAGGACAAGACAAGTGTAGTTCAGTCAGATCAGTTTTTACTCAGGTCCATGGAGAGTGGTGTCAGAAACTGGGTTCAACAGGTTGTATTTATGGAGTCACTGAGCCTGGTCCCAACAGTCCCAGTTTAGAGGAGTAAATTGTAGAGTTTTAGGAATGTTTTTTTTTTTTTTTGGCTCACTTGGCCTTTTTTCTAATTTGTGTGATTGTGACTACATGCATTAGTTTATCGTCAGAGCTTTTAATGATTACCCACAGCAAGATTATACTCCATTTAGCAAACCAAAAGTCCTCTCAGTCTGGTTTTGTAATGATGATGATAATAATGTACTTCGGTAATCTCTGCAGTCAGTGGGTCTGAATTCAGTACAACACCTTGGGATGGAGTAAATAATGGACCATGGATCTGCAGCTGATAAACCTGAAGTAATGATGAGGGTGGTGTTATCATGGCAACATGGACTCCTACGCAGTGCTGATATTATAGACTTGATAACATTCTCAGTGAGTACATAGAGAAATGTCTCCAGCTTAGGTTTTTTATTTGTTGCAGTTCTGTCCAGTTTTTTGTACATTTTCAATAAGCATAAAAAAGGAAAATACTTCAGTGGTGGAAAACTTTAAAAAAGTTAAATGCAACAGAAATAAAGCCTAGCAAATTACTGTGATGTATAGAAATCACATACATCTTAAAAAAATAAAGTGTACATGTTATCTTTCACCAGACTGTCCAACATGTTTGGTTGTTTACTTTTGGGTTTTAATGGCAGCTGGAGCTGGAGATTACATAAATATTTGTTTCATTTGAGTTCTGGTGGCCCTGTGATTTCATTTCATTTCATTTAATTTATTAGTTTATTAGGACAGTGTACAATTGCATTAAGCACAGGGGCAGAGATGTTTGTACCAGATTATAGCTCAT
>JBAMHW010000018.1:26686600-26701126 GCA_037177495.1 Rhadinocentrus ornatus | reverse complement strand
TGACAGCTGAAATCTCTGAGCTAGCTTTTTATATCCTTCCCCTAAACCATGATGTTGAACAATCTTTGTTTTCAGGTAATTTGACAGTTGTTTTGAGGCTCCCATGTTGCCACTCTTCAGAGAAGATGCAAACAGGTGAACAACTTGCAACAGGCCACCTTAAATACCCTTTGTCATGATCGGCTTCACCTGTGTATGTAGGTCAAGGGTCAATGAGCTGAACAAACAATTGTTGTGTTCCAAGAATTATTGCTAAAGGTATTCAAATCATTAAAACAACAAGGGTGCCTAAATTTATGCACCTGCCTACTTTTGTTTTAGTAATTATTGCACACTTTCTGTAAATCCTATAAACTTAATTTCACTTCTAAAATAGCCCTGTGTTTGTCTGCTATATGATATATTTAACTGAAATTGCTGATTCGAACAACCAATGATTTATAAAGGAAAATCTTGAAATTTATCAGGGGTGCCCAAACTTTTTCATGCCACTGTAAATAACATTTGCTTTATAAATAAACTTGACTAACTCTAAAACACTGTACCTTTCATGGAACTGTAGTTGAGGCATATAACAAGAATAATTTTCCTAACTAAAACTCCGCTCTCTGTGTCAAGTAGCTGCAGGACCATCTATCTAACTGCATCATTGCATGAGCTTGCAGATCAAAAGGTTTTAAAACAATTAACTTTCAAACCATATCCAGCAACACAAAAGCCTTACTCAAAATCATACATTTTAAGAATGGTGGCTTGGAAAACTTCGTAAATATGTTTCATTCCTCTGATTTATGGCTTTGTTTTCCGTAACGCTGCTTCTCCTCATATATTATTGGAGTTAGAAAAAAAAAATGAAGAGAAACTTAACCTCTGTCTCTAGTCTGAAAGTCACATGTCAACCCTACAACCAACTCAGTTTTGAGAAGTTGTTAATTCAAAGGAATGATTTCTTTCAGCCTGATTAACATCAACAACTGTTGCAGAAATCTTCATTAGTGATATGGGGTCGAAATTTCAACGATGAAAGACAGGTAGAAACAAAGAAATAGTAAGAAAGAAAAACAACACAAGTTATAAAGAAATCAATCAAGGACACAAAGAACAAAACTATGTATGGCATCACAACCCTGCTTGGAGAAATTGGGGTTTATTTGTTTCTTCTTCTTTTTATTTTCCCACACCTCTCCACAACCTTGTTTCAGCTCAGTAAATAAACTATCCGTCATTGTTAGCCATCTGGCGCCTAAGCCTATGAGAAGCCTGGAAAAGCTGTTACCGTGTGGCATAGGACGTGGTGGCTTGCAGGATAGGGCCAATTGCCTCTGAAAGATTACTCCTTTAAACAAGGCTGTACATGTGTATTATGGCCCCTGAGTGTGCAGCGACACTGATGCTCGAAAGGGGAAAAAGACGTTTGAACCAGCTACTATAATTTAAACCATGAAATCTTGTATTCAAGCTTGGATTGATATTCCATTTACAGAGTGTGAGCAGGAGATGTTTGGTTACGATGTTACAGAGACCATCTTGAGAGTGAATGCATGTGTGTCTGTGTATATTAGTGTCATAATTCTCTGGTCCAATGCCTGCTGCATACAGGAAAGATTGAGTGTTTGCTTTGTTTCCAGTTAGAAAGATATAGATCTTCATTGATGCTGTCAGGTGTTGAAGGTTGCATTATGTTTGTGCAACTACATTTATTCCCAACACTGGTATTGTTTAGTATGCATATTTATGGGCAGGAAAAACACCCCACAAATGTGAAATTGTACATCAATAACTCAATATTGTTTTATATTCCAGAACATTTATCTTTTACTTTCACATAATAACTGGTAGTCTAAAATGATGGTTATGTGATCCATATGGCCATATAAAGAGTCTACTTTGTATTATGCATTGATTTTGGTTGCTGTGGAAATAACCCCCTCCAGTCGAAATCCATCTTATTCTCTGTTTACACATCTCTTAGTAAACAGTTAATTCACCAAGCTGAATGTGTTGTGAAGGGAAAGCAAGATTGATAACATCTGTTTGTCATTGTGAGAGGCACAGAGCTTCATCAGTGCTGTTAACACGCTATGCACAATATCTGTTAAATTACAGACACCATATGCTGACTTTGTGGCTCACTCACAGAGAACATGACCTGTGACTAGAGACTTCACACAAGTCTTTAACAGCTTTAAAGAGGTTGTTGATAATAGCTGCTCAATGTTGTATTAAAAAGATCAAATTTCAGGAAAGAAAGTTACTTTAAGAGATCCTTTTAAAAAACTTTAAAAAAACACATTTGATCATAAGGACAGATGTCACCTTGTAAAAAAACTGCTGTAAAAATATATATTTGGAATGAGACTTTAAAAAGGTAAATTAAATGAAATTAAGGTATTTTATCAGTTTGCATTCCAAACATCGCAGAATGTTTGTCAGTGCCCGATTTCTTGTTTTACACCGATTACGTAAAAGTCTGAACTCAACTAACCCATTGTTGCCAACTAAGTGACTTTGTAGCCATATTTTTTGCGTTTTCAGACCCTTCTAGCAACTCTTTTTTTAAAAAGCGTCTTGCGACAGACCTGGCAAGTTTTTCTGGTGTTACTGGAGACTTTTGGAGACTGATGTGAAAGCACGTATCGCAATGAGCAGCGCTGCCGAAGGCCCCTCCCCCGTCCAAAGGCTATATTACATTTTTTTTAAATAAACTTAAAACCCATTTTTATTCTTTAGCTTTCAACCCCAGCGATTCTTTTTTTTTTTTTATTGTTATTTATGTGCTTAATAATTAAAGTTTGTTTGGTAATCAACGCAACTAAAAATGGCATGAAAGCAAAAATTTAAATGGGACAAAACGTCTCCAGGACCTTTTAAGTGTCAAGTGTTCAAGTTGCATTTATTCAAGCAAAATCTTAATTGGTCCCAGTTGAAAAATGGGCATAGCTCACATTTTGTGTTGTAGATACACAGATTTGCCAAACCACAATGTTTCACCTAAAACATTTACTGCAATGTTTCTCTCCCTGAAGACCCGATAATTCGACTACACAACAGGAGAAGGATATACAGTAGCAGAGAAATGATTTATTGAACAGGTGGTAATGCAGCGGAGCAGGGGCAGACTGGCAGGATGGGGAGGGAGGATCCGGGAAAACAGTGACGAGCAGGGATCTGCAAACACTCAGAATATCCTGGGATTAGTCAAAAGAGCAGGCAGAGGCCATACACAGAATGGCAGAAATGAGACTACTTATCCGGGGCAGGCGAAAGTCCATGGTCGTTCCAAACAGGGTTCAATATCCGAGTAGGGATGTTCTGCTCGAGCGGTTTGCTCCTTAACGTGTCGAGCATGTGACACGGAAGTGTTGTGAGCAATGTCTCTGAGCATATATTCAGCATGCCAAAAGTCACGTGAAAGACCAAACGAGGCCTCGTTACGCCATCAGCACGTGTCGAGCAGCCCACGGGAATTTCGAAGGGGCGGGGCTTTTCAATCTGTCAATGAACTAAAAGGGGTTCCAAACGCTTAGAAAATCGTGGGTAGGAGATTCTGCTAGCGATGGTGCTACATTACATTTGGAGAACAGATTTAGGGAAAGCATCACATTAGCATTAGCTTATATTAGATCACATTTAGCTGACAAATATTTATACAGACACACTTAGTGACAAACACAGAGGAGAAATACTACATACACTCACATACATACAGACAGCACACACATCTTCACATAGAAATATACATATACATATCGTTAGGTAAATCTATATATAAATACTGGTAAGTGTAGAGAGTGTTTGAAAGGCTGAAAGAGATTGTGTGTAGACTGTGTCTGAGTGAAAAGTGTGTGAGTGAGACAGAGAGGAAGGGCGATGGAGGGAGAGCCAGTGCCACCCAAGCGTGTACGTTCCTACGTGTGGGAAGACTGACTTTATTTCACAAAAAAAAGTCAAGTGTTACAGGCGTTACACATCAGCGATGCTGCGGCATTTGCACTCCAAACACCCGGAGACAATTTCCTCCTGAAATAGGTTTATTATCACCTATTTATTTCTTGTTTAGGTGCAACCCAGAGCACTCAGAGTGCATGGTCAGATGCCACGGTGGAGGTCCAACGTTATTTAGCCGAACCCTACCTCTCCAGAGGAGAGGACATGCTCGATTACTGGAGGACACGCAAATCTGTGTACCCCAGCCTAATTCAGGCTGGCAAAACAGTATTTGCACATGCCAGCCACATCTGTGCCTTGCAAGCGGGTCTTCTCCAAAGCTGGAGAGGTAGTGTGCCACGAGAGGAGCCGACTAAAGCCTAACACTGTTTTAAAATACTGTTTTTAAATAAAAATCTCTGACACATCACAAAGTTGCACAAGCATTTTTCTCATCATATATTTTGATACAACTGTATAAAATCAGTAACATAATCACTATCCCCGTTGCACAAGCACCCCTCCCCTGATACGTTCCCGTTCGTTCCCGCTGTGAGCAGACCACCACTGTCATTACAGATAGGTATACTTTAAATTGCACCATAATTCTGTTACCTAAACAAATGTTTATTTTTTTATATGAACAAAAGAAAATAAATATTGACTACTGGTTGAATATGTATCTTTTATTGAACACTTATTACAAGATGAGACAGGAATGACAGATGTGAAGCGTCAACGCTGTCCTTCTGATGCATCAGACACCCACAGCCAGCAGATGGAGCTCTTTGAGTTGGTCAAATAATTCAGAACACTGAGCCATTTTCACGCATTTGGTTCAACGTTGACGCGATGATTCATGAGGCCTCGGTTTCACCATCCCTATATCTGAGTAGGCATTGGACAAGATCATCCGATGAGGGTCAGGGAAGAGCAGTCCCTGGGGTAAACAGGGTTGAAGACAGGAGATCTGGAATACAAAGCAAGGCTGGATTTCAACAAGACAAGAACAGTTGACCATCTGGCAAGGAGGCAGCGAATGGAGAGGGTTTAAGAAGAGCTAATCAAAGGTGAGACAAGGGAGCAATCAGGGAAGTCCAGGTAGAGCCAATGAGCCTGATTAATGGGTAAGAAACCCAGCAGAGCAGTCACCATGACATTTACTTATCATTAAAACACCGGGAAGCTCATTCCACAGGTTACTGTGTGGGGATGATGTCTGTGGTCCATTCAAAAGTAACTACTAGTTTTATACACATTTTCAGTCAATTTTGAATTTGTTAAAAATATCAGCACCATTGCCATTCACTGAGTAGGATACAGTGGAGTAGAAGACGAGAAACTCAGTTTATTGCAGTACCACTGAAAAGAGTGATCTTAGAAATGCTTCTGTGACATGTTTTGTATTCTTTTATTTAAAGTATGTGGTAGGTGTGAAAACACCCTAAGTGTCAAATAAGGGCAGACCTGCACACGGATAAAAAGACAATCTTTATTGTTTTCTCCACAGGAAATGTCTTCAGTCCAGGAATTTTTCTGCAAGCTCCACAAGGTGAGGGACATCTATTCAGAAAGGATATGTTCCAGGACACAAGATTCTTTAGAATGCAGACACTATTAGAGCCACAACAAGCAGGAAAACTTCCTTCTTAAATTTCCATTGGAAAATTGGTCAACCGTGAACAGGTGGTAGGATTTCCTATTGCTTTCAGGTGTGGAAGCTGGGGAGGCAGATGCGCACAGCCAGGGGCAAGAGAAAGGGAGAGACCAGGCAAAGAATAGAAAAAGGAAGGCTGAACAAGAATGACCAAGGGTCCATGACAGAAAAAGCTCAGAGCCCTTGGCAGCTAAGATTAATAACATAAAACACACATTATGTCCATATGCATATCTTGATGTAATAATACATGAGAAGATGACAAAACACTAATCACACTGATGAAACTGCGGTCATTGTCATCTTTTTTAGAATTATTTTCAGCTATTATCTACATTAAACTTGCTTTTTGGTCACAGCCATGCACTAGCCCAAATACTCCTATAGATGGAGAAATTCCTGGATCCTTAAATGAATTAACCTCTGATTTCTCTGTAGAATCAGTGTTCTCGCTCTCTGCAAACAAGAGACATTTTAAGCTAGCACCAGCAGGTTGTTAACATTTTAAACTTGTCTGCACTGAGCTGCAAAATACACATAATGTAGGTATTGCAGTATTTAACAAAGCAGCACATTATTTCACATTGATTTTTACAGGGAATTTTGGAGTATTTATTTCAGATTGTAATGTGTGGAAAATACTTGATAATTTTTTTTCATTTGATGAACGAAGGGTCTCACAATGTTGTAAGAAACATCTCTTTAATTAAAGTTTAATAAAAATCCAAATTAAAGGGTTAAAAAAAACAAAAAGATCATTTAAGTAAAGTACAGAAGTGGCCACAAAATTCTACTCATGTTATATAATCCTCATTTAGCTTTGATGTATAGGCAAATTAAGCATTTTGAATTTGAACATTCAACAAGTTCCCCTCTGACGTAGTGAGTGATTGTGTACAGTCAGTTCAAATTAATCTTCATTCTTTTTGGCTGCATCATCTCAAAATGATAAGGTACAGCAGGGTGCCATAAAGCAGAGATATAGCTTTCATTATATAGACATCACAACATCCCCATTGCAGTTTTTTTGTCACCACACAATCAATAAATTCAGGGCAAGATGAGGTACATGTAAAGCCTCTTGTCTGGAGGATGGTTGTTTTAGTGTGCTTGGGAAAAATGAAAAGTAAATTTATTTTACATCACTCATCTTTTAACCTTGCTTCCTCTTCCTGATACAGTTATGAGCTACAACTCACATGAGATCCTACCAAGATTTGGAGATGCTTTGTGCACGCTCCCTCAGAATTCAGCGAAACAAACATGTATTTTCTCTAATTTGCAAAAAGCAGATTTGTTCTGCATGTGATTTACCAAACTGCTTACTGCTTTTTATTGGAAGAATATAGTACATGCCTGTTAAAATTGAGAGAAAACAAAATAACGGAAAAATAAAATCATGTCATTCCTAATCACATCACAAGCAATTCAGAAATGTGCATTAAAATAAAGGTAAGAAAAAGTAAAAACCCAGTTGTTGCCTATGCACTTCTCATCTCTGCTAATGTAGCAGAGTGGTATTAAATGCATTTTAATGGGAAATGTGCATACAGAATCAAGTTAAAGTTGATAAATTCATGAGCAATACTGCGTTTATGTTGAGTTTAGAAAAACAGAAAATATTGCGGCAGCGGGGGATGAAAAGAGCTTTTTTTCCAACATGTTTTAGGCTTATTAAACAGTCAGCGTTATAGCCGTGAGGGTTTAATTTCACAACAGTAACAGCATAGCTGTTATCAACTCAAGAGAAATGTGATGTTTACCGCACTGTTCACTGCAGTTTGTAACATCACATTAAACCCTGTAAATCATGTTAAAAGTTTTCTCATTTGGTTTTGTGATACAAATTTAAATCAAGCTAACAAATAAGTATTGTGTTAGACAAAAAATTAGTGAGAGGATTCAGTTGTAGGACTCCTCAAACAGCTGATCACAATTTAAATTTACCAATCCTGTCCGACCATGTGTTGAAGGTTATAATGTACAATCCCCACCTGTTTTATTAGGTTCATCTTGCTAGAACCAGGCTGGATCCCCTTTTTGCCTTCAGAACCCCCTTAATTCAAAGTGTTCAAAGTGGAATCATTACTCAGAGCTTTTAGTCCACAAGATAACATGTAAACAGGAGGTCTGCATTAATATAAAAGCATGGATCCATCTTGCCTTGTATCAGTGGTTCAGGCTGTTGCTGTAACAGTGTGGGGGGATATTTTTTGGCACATTTTTGGCCCCTATTGAACCCAGTGTACCATCTTCAGGTGGTCATTTCCAGCAGATCTAAACCCAGTAGAGCAGCTTTGGGATGTAGTGGAACGGGAAATTCTTATCATGGATGTGCAGCAGATAAATAAACAGAAATTGTGTGATGCTATCATGTCAATATGGAGCAAAATCTGAGGAACATTTCCAGCAGCTGTTTAATATCACTGTATTGGTATCTCAGACAAGAATTTAAGCATTCCTGAAAGCAAAAGTGGATCCAACCTGTTACTGGGGCAGCACTGGCTTAGGTGGTAGAGCAGCTCGTATGTATGGCAGTTTAAATACCACTCAAGATGAGCTGTAGTTATGTCCTTCGGCTAGACACTTCACCCTCCTTGCCTCCAGTGTTGGCATTGCTGTGTATAAATGTTCGGTGGTGGTCAGAGAACCCTTTGGCCTGGATTTGCTGCCACGTTTCCATCGGTCTGCCACCAGGGTAGCTATGGCTACACATGTAGCTTACCATCACCAAGTATGGATATGGAGTGAATGAATAATAGATTCAATGTAAAATTTTACATAAATCTAATCCAGTATTATTCAGTATGTCTAGTAAGGTGGACCTAAAGAGGCATATGAGTGTATGTTAGGTTTTGTAATGTTACTGTATTATGTGAAAGTTTTAGGTGAATTATGAAATTATTAGTAGGCTTATTGTAACACTGAAGACCCAGAAATTCAGCCACAACACAATAGTGTTTAAAGAAATGGATTTATTGAAGAGAAGTTTGAGAATGGTGGTTGGCAGCCTGATCACGGGGGAAGCCGTAGACACTGGAAGAAGCTCCACAGTTAAAAGCACCAGTCCAAGATTCAGTCGAACAGGCAATGCTAAAAAACACAGGAAGGCAGATGTTAGGATGCTTAGGATTAGGTGAGAATTAGTGGTCAAGAAGAACACGGTTCCATATCCAGATATCCAGAAGGCAGAAGAGGTCCGTAGTGGTAAGAGATGGGACGTTTGAGCTTCCCGTGTATGGGAAAATTATCAAAGACCTTTTACAGTCCTATGTGCCCAGCAGGTCCCTGAGATCAAGTGATGATGGTTCACAATATCCATATCAACCTCCAAGATAAATTTGTATTGCTGGAGAAAGCCACATCTTTGACACTAGCCACATGACTGCATCCACGATTCAAAGAAGTGGGCTTCTGTGGCACAACAAGTTGCTAGGCTGCAGTGGAAAGGCTTACAAGAGAATATGCAGTCTAAAGCCTGCACCAGCCCAGCAACTTCCACCTGCAGAGGAGACATCTCATCCTCAGGGCAATAGCCTCTGGGATCCCCTAGACAGCCATGTGGATGCATATGTTTCAAGTAGTACTACCAATGCAGTTGCAGAGGTCCAGAGGTAAGGTGAATAAACTCTATTTTTTATTCATCTTATGCTAAAATGATAACGGTCTCTCTTAAAATCTTCCCTTGTTTTTCCAGATATTTGAAAGCCAAACTGCCTCCCAGGACAGAGAAGCCATTAGATTATTGGCTCCTCCACAAAGCAACATATCCTCATCTTTATGGAGTGGCTCAGCAGTACCTCTCCTGCAACTTCAGTCCCCTGTGAGAGGATTTTCTTTTTTTTTAAAGGCTCGTGAAACTTTCAGCCAGAGAAGAAGCCACTTGAAGTCATGCACAATTAAGCAGATTTTATTCTTGAATAAAAACGTGTAGCACAAGAACAATTTCCTCATATACATATTTATTTTCACTGTGGTACAACAAAGTTCTACGGTATCATTCGCACAAAAGTACTTCTACAGTGTTAAAATCAAACTTTTTAGATGCAATACATGACAATCCTGTTCTCTAAATCAGGATAAAATATTTTATCCAAATCCAGGATTTTCCTAAGTATTTCTCACTAAGTTGCATAAGCACTTTTCCCAAACCGTCATATCTTTAACACACTGATGTTAAAATATCTGTCATCTTGTTTCAGAGCACACACGCCGTATCTAAATCATGTGTCATAAAATCTAATGAGTAACAGGACAACCCACTGAACCATAATTATGTCGTTCCTGGAAAAAGAATCATTGGAGTGTAAATGTACAATAACACACAGCCTCAAGATTTCAAATGGGATAGGTTCAAACATAATTTTTCCATCCTTTCCATATTAAACCCAACTTGTGAAAGTTAATGTATCATTCAAAATTGGTTCAGATATTGTATGATAAACTCACAAAATTACCTTTTGTGTTTGCAGTTATGTTGCATGAACACCAGTATTGCTCCTGCTGGGCCAGCTGCACAGATGATACAACGATGTTAAGATTTCTTTAATATGGCAGCTTGTTGGCATCGATCGAACATTTGAAACAAAATGTCTCTTTTTGTTTCTCCCCTGTAAATTTTTTATCAGTTGTGGAATTAAACAACCGGTAAAATGAAACTCTATGAGGGGGAATGAAAAGAAGAAAGAGGAACCTGAAGAATTTAACAAGGACGACAAACCGGCCATCCTTTGGAGTCTACTCTTAAGGAAAACACCGGTAAGTAAAATGTACCACGTATTTCATTTCCTTCTCCTTCAATCACCTTTTTCTAAACCCTTTCTTTTTTGTTCACAGCAAAGGTCCCTGAAAGTGAGGACAGTTTTATTAGCTGGTAAAAGATTTCACAGACAAGAGAAAATGAAAAAACAAAAGACTTTTTTCTTTTTTTACTTTCAGTGCTGCTGGCTGATATTTAAAAATGCAGACAAGCTCATTTCAGCAGCAACTTCTCATGGCCTCTCTGAAAACAAGGACAAACACAGTAGGGCAGAATCACTTGCAGCATAAATATATAATAACTTTAGGTTTGTGAAATGTAGATTTTCTCTTGGCCCACTGCATTGTAAATATGCAGATAATTCATTGAGCATGCTGCTGTTTTGCAAACATGAGGGTTGCATTGGTTAAGCTCCTGCTTCATTTGCTGGGTTTATATTCCAGACTGCACAGGTGGCTGTTGTTAGGATGGATTATAAAGCAGGTGAACAGAAAAACAAACACCTGCACAGTGTGGGTGGCAGGCTTGTTCTCTGTTGGTTACAAGTCTTTTCATATAAAGTGAAATCAGAGGAATGAACTAGGCATCACTGTTTAATGGGAAAACAGATGATCTCATCTTACATGTTAAAGGTTTATTTCTAATACCAGTATTAATAGAGACTTGAGATTAACTCATTTAAATTCTCATCTAGAGATTATTAATTTACAAGAGAAACTTTGCCACCACCCTCCCCCGCATCCTAAAAAAGATCAAGTGTAGAAATAAATGACAGGAGAATTTCTTTATTAAAACATATTATTTTCCACTTCACAGTTTCTAATGTATAATACAGGAAGGTGAGAGGAACACCTTTTTTACCTCACTGTTCTCACTCCAAATTAAATTGACAATTGGTCCATCGTGATGTTCTCAATCTACAGGTCCCAGGTAAAGTCCAGAAGGAGAGTTTAGACAGTGAAGGAAACGCTGATGAAGCAAAAAACGACTTCCCGAGATTTTTGCTTCTATGTCATTTCAACTAAGGCCTAAAGAGTTCAAACTCACCAGCAGCTGGATGTCTTTGGTGGAAATGTTGATGTTTTTATGACACATTCACACCAGGATAATCCAGATGACTCAATTCTGGCAGAAAATTCTGAAGAAGTTTGCACCTTCCTTTGGTGTAGTTTTTTTTCTCACTTCACTTTATTCAAGCGGACCAAACCACCTGAACAACATCTGCTCACAAGGGGCAAAATTCCACAAAACAACCACAGAACAAGATGAAGAAAAAGAAAATCTGGCTTATCGACTGGCCAGGACTTTACTTTAATATTCTAACCCAATGCAGTTTTCACAAGAATCTGTCCAGAATGAGCAGCTGGAGAGGGAACAAGATGGTCTGAATGCACACTTAGATTTTGCCGTTGCATGCAAAGAATCTATGTTATGATGTACGTCTGCTTGTTTCCTGCTTTGTTTTGAGTTAAATATTGTAGAAAACTTTGATCAGAGCTGGAAAGGGATCCACATATTTTGCATCTTCAGTGTGAATTTATCATTTTACATCAAAACAGTTTGATTAAACTTAACTCTTTTCTCTTTGCTTGGTTAATTTGGCTAATTTCAGCTGGTCTGACGTCCATATGGTCTTTTGACTTATTGATGGCTTACAAAGTGAGTAATAACATATCTTTATCTCCTTGACCAACTTGGTCAGACAAACTCAGTGAAAAAGTGACAATGAGCCAAGAAGATGGCATCTTATGGGTCATAAAGGAACTGGAAAGCATCCAGGTGCTTTATCGCCATTGATCACAATGTGATGCAAATGTAAAAATAATACTTATTTTTATTATGTTGAAATCTTTTAATCTTATATTTGATAAGATTGTAATGAATGACCACCCAAACTAATAATAATAATAATAATAATAATAATAAAAAAATACCAGCTTAATTATGTACAAGCACAATTTCAGAAGTGAACATATTTAATGTATTTAACATTGTAAAAAAACATCTTTGCGTTACACTTTTTTTCTCATTGAGCTTTATTAAATACTTAATCATCATCACTGAGCTTTTTGTGTAAGATTAGCTAATGCTACTTCCAGAGCAGTTTTCCTTTGGTCTTATCAGCTGAAGCAGTACAACCACAACAATCATTATAAAGATTAATAAATGTCAAGAGACTCTTTAAGGATGTAATCTGAATCTCAAATAGAAATGTTGTTTTCCAGCTTGCTGTTGTTGCACCATTCCTGATATCAAAGACTGAAAATACATTACAAAGAAAAATTAGGTGGAAACTCAACTGTCATGTTTTCCCATGTTGGCTTGAAAATTGTATTTATCTACTAATGCTTTACTGATAATGTTTCCCTCCTCCCTCCAACCTCCCACCACTGCTACACATTTTTTCTGCTGCATGCATGAGATTTGTCACTAAATCCTAATTGTGTCCTCAAACGTTATCTGCATTCTTGACTTCCTCCTCTTTCCATTACTCTTTTTTTTACCCTTTGCTCCATTTTTAACTGTGGTGTAACTAAAACCAATAGTAATTTTCTTTTTAATTGATTAATTGATGTTTGTGTTATGGTGGTAAAATGATGCCTATGTAAGAAATGTGGACACGGAAACATGTGAGAACAGTTTTATTCTCCATTTTGCCAGTTAACTGCTTCACTGTTCTAAATATATAGGTTGCACATCATCACTCATATGTTCACTTTGTTTTTTTAACTTGCCTTCATGAGATTTATTAAGATGGCTGTCCACGCCTTTTACTAGCTCGTTGGTGGCTGGTGAGATGGATATGAGTTCAGTGTGAAGTTGGATTCTGCTTGGGTGCTGTTCTGTCACAGTTCTTTCTCCATCTTATCTCCTAAAGTCTGGCCCTATGAGTGGCTACAAAGGACACGGCCCCTAAGACCTCACGATCTGAAACAAAGGAAGACCACTGGTTGTGGTCAATGTGAGAAGGAGGCAAGGATTTTTTTAGAAAGTCCTTGTACCTCTTAGGTTCTCCAATGTCACGACTACTAGTGGAGAGTTCACCATACATTATGATCTTTGGAAAGTGATGATTGTCCATTCTGGAAACATGACCTGCCCACTGTAGCTATGACTTAAGGAGCATGGTCTCGATGCTTGTCACAGCTGCTTGTTTGCGGACCTCAACATCGGTGGCAAAGTCCCTCCAGTGGATGCTGACAATGTCCAAAATCAGTGCTGACAGAACCATTCAAGGAGGCATACAGTGAGGAAAATAAGTATTTGAACACCCTGCTATTTTGCAAGTTCTCCCACTTAAAAACATGGAGGGGTCTGAAATTTTCATCGTAGGTGCATGTCCACTGTGAGAGACATAATAAAAAAAAAAACTAAAAAAAAAAATCCTGAAATCATAATGTATGATTTTGTAACAATTTATTTGTACGATACAGCTGCAAATAAGTATTTGAACACCTGAGAAAATCAATTCTATGTACCAAATATTAACATTAATTTTCTCAGGTGATCAAATTCTTATTTGCAGCTGTTTCATATAAATAAATTGTTAAAAATTCATACATTGTGATTTCAGGATTTTATTTTTGATTATGTCTCTCACAGTGGACATGAACCTACGATGAAAATTTCAGACTCCTCAAAGATTTCTAAGCGGGAGAACTTGCAAAATAGCAGGGTGTTCAAATACTTATATTCCTCACTGTATCCGCTGCTTCAGACTCTTTTGTACAGACGTCCAAATGCACTGTTAGCTTTAGCGAATTTGTTGTGAGCCTCTGTCGTCTGATGAGATGGTGCATCCCGAATAAGTAAACTGTTGTTTTCAGTTCTATCCCACCAATGCTGATGTGAGGAGGGTGATGGAGGCTGGTAGAGGATCTCTGTCTTCTTCAGGTTGACATCCAACCCAAAGATGTGAGCATTATCTGCAAAACAAGATGTGATGCATGGCAAGCAATTACATCAAGCTATCTCTTTACCTCCTCCCTTGTCTCACTTTCACTTCCTTGTTGCAATTAAAAATCAAGCAATGATTTAGTCTCCAACTACTAAAAATAGCCATCTTAATTTAACCTTATATCCAATATTATCTCAGTTAATGGGAAACAAACTCAAGTGTTATCTCTGCACAATCTGTGGACATTAATTAACGTCCGTGTGGGGGGGGGGGGGGGGGGGGGGG
>JBAMHW010000018.1:26608099-26624694 GCA_037177495.1 Rhadinocentrus ornatus | reverse complement strand
TCAGACCCTACCTGACTAATCACACGGCCCAGCTCCTGGTCCAGGCTCTGGTTATTTCATGCATTGACTACTGCAACAGTCTGACTACTACTTAATTATGATGTTGCACCCTGTTTGAATTCCTGCTTGTGTTCTTACTTTTAGATGTAAGTCGCTTTGGATAAAAGCGTCTGCCAAATGACTGTAGAATAGAATAGAATAAAATTTCCTCATGTTTCATGAAACTGTAAAAGTTGCCTTGATTGGAGGGAATGGAAAACATTATTTAAAACTCGGATAATGTGACACTGTTATTTTTACAATTGCTGCCAACTAGGTGACCTAAAATAATGTCTGTTTAACTGATTACTCTTAGCCAGAAGTGTAATTTGCTCCTTTGTTGTATTCAGCTACCTAAACCAATCTGGCAACTTCTGAAGCATCTCTCTTTCCCACTTAAAATTTGTTAAAAGTCCAACATTTTACTATTTAATGAAAAATATAAACTCTTTCTGATGACAGTAACAGGGCTCCACAAAAACATCGGGACATGATAGAGTGCTTCTTCCCAGCAGCACATGTCTGAAATATATCACCTGGAAGACATCAGAACCTCTTCAACCGGATCTTTATATGTAGAGGAGCAGCATCTTTATTCTGAGCTCCTCACGGATGACCGAGCACCTCACTTTATCACTTAGTGTCAGCCCACAGACGAAGCTCGTTTCTGCCACTTCTGTCTGCAATTTTACTCTTATGGTCACTACCCACAGCTTGTGACCCCTGTGCCTTTTAGCTCAATACTCTTAACCAAGACAGACCAGATCTGCCTCCAGCTCTACACATAAAATGGTCTCAAATCAATGCTACGTTATACATGAAGTTTGTAAGCTTTTTTTTTTTTTTTTTTTTTTTTTTTTAAAAGGAGGGCACCAATGTCTGATCCAAGTGCAAACGAGCAAGAAAATGTTCCTGGAAAACAAATAAAAAAAATAACCAAATAATGTTTACAAGCCCGTGGCTCAGCTGATGTAAAACAACATGGCATCTCCCCTCTGTGGCTACTATTGACTGCTGTGTCTGTCTTTCAAAGTTTTCCTCTCCATAGGAAAGGTCATATCCACTTGCCTTCCAACTGCATCCCGAGCCTCTTTCTCCATTCCCTCTATCCATCCTTCAATCCATTTTCCCCAGCTGTATTCCCTGTGCGACTTTGCCACAGTGCACAACCTGTCAGTTTTACCCTGACCTCTCAGTTGCACACAGATGTCTTAAAATCACTCACATTGAAAAACCCTCAAATGCACACTGAGACACAGACCAAGAACAGATCTCACACAGATATGTACACCACATGACCTTTCAGACACATGTGCACAGTGCCACACCCACTTTCATATGTCCTGTGGTGAGCTCTGTCTACCTCAATGCCACATGGCAGTGGCCTGAGTGAAAATGATTGAATATAATTTTTTCCAGTAAAACATCTTCTCCAAACGGTTGAGTCAAGCTCTGTCCACTTGGGCCACAATCTGAAACCTTTTCTGATTCATCAGACTCTACATTAATAACATGGGTTTATGCTTGTGGTAGGGAAATCTGCAGAGTGATAGTCCTGATATGGTTTTTGAGTTTGCTTTCTGTTCTGTGTTTTTGTGTGAAGCAGCTTTATGCTACTGCATGGAGACTGTCAGAATGAAAGGGAAAAATTTCACTAAAGACTAGTGTACCACCTCTTTTGTTCTGGTACTGTTTGCCAATGTTGAAAAGTAATTATAGTGTGCGTGAGGTCGGTTACACTGTTACCGCCGTAGGCACTGCGTAGGTCTGCAGAGACTCGACGTCACCTCTTCCAGACCTGACATGCACCACTGCTACGCAGACGGCTACGCAGAAGTACTCCCTTGTGATTGGTCAGTTTAGGATTACGAGTTTCCAGATTTCTGGATCTTCTTGCTGAATTTGTGTGGTAACAGCATTTTTAGAAACAACACCCAACACCATCAAGTTGATGAGATGTTGATCAAATTATTTTTCTTTGTTTTCTTCCACAAGCTAATAAAGACACAGATTAAAGACCCTCAGATTAGCAGGAGAAACACAACACCAGAACAACGCGTGCCCCCCACGCTCGAGTGCAAGAGCAAACTCACCTGCGTCAGCTACGCCGTAGCAGACCTTAAGCAGACGAGCCCCTCAATTAAAGTTGTTCACTGTAGGTTTGGTGTTTAAGCATTGTACAAACTAAATGTGAATTGTAAACAATTCAGGTGATATTTACATTTATCCGGAGCGCCATTCAAAAAAAAAAAAAAAAAAAAAAAAGCATCTGCATTATAATATAAGATAATCATCTCACCAACTACCTCAATGGTGATAATATTTGTCATAAAAATCACCGGATGAGAAAACCGATCTGGATAAAAACATGTGGCGTGGCTTGGCAAGGTAGAGCGGGCGTCTTGTAACCTGAAGGTTGCCGGTTCGATCCTCGGCCAAGTCGAGTTCATGTCTAGATGTCCTCGGACACCGAACCCCTAATTGCTCCTGATGGGTCGTGGGGAGCACCTTGCATGGCAGCTTCCGCCATCAGTGTGTGAATGTGATGTAAAGTACTTTGGATAAAAGCGCTATATAAATACGGACCATTTATGAAATGAGCATCAAAATGGAATGATGAATCAAAGTGACTTTGAATGTGGCATGGTTGTTGGGCTGTGTATTTCAGAATCTGCTGGGATTTTTTTTTTTAACAAGTGTACCCATCTCCAGGATTTACAGAGAATGGTCAGAATAAGAGAAAACATCCAGTTTCAGTTGTCTGGATGTCACCAAAATGGCTTGTTGGTGTCAGAAGACAATAGGCAGACTGGTTGGAGATGTTAAATAACCACTGGTTCCAACAAAGGAACCACTGGTTCCAACCAACAAACCAGAATAGCATCTCTGAACACACAACATATTTAATCTTGAAACAGATGGGCTAAAGCAGCAGAAAATCACCTTCACTCCTGTTAAATAACAGGAAACTGAGGCTACAATTCACACAGGCTCACCTAGATTGGCCAATGAGATGGTGGAGAAAAGTTGTGTCCATTTCAGCTCCAAATCACTTCTCTTCCTGCTCTCAAAGAAGACGGGCGCTTTTTCCCTTCCCTTTCTCTCACACTCTGTCCAGCTACTTGTCTTGTCATATCTTAGCCTCTCTCTGCATTTCTGTTCTGAATCTTGAACCATGGATCTGAAAACAGGCATAGGGGAGCCCGCTTGTCCTTGTCCTGGTAGAACATTTGCGGCTGGATACGTGATGGACTCTTGGGGGGTGTTGAAGTTCATGTGTTTGTCGCTACTTTCTGTTGAGGATGTGGAGGACAATTGGATTTATGATAACTGGGTTTCTGCTGTTTGGAGCGGGTGGTTTCCTGGTGTATCGGAAATTTGGGCACTGTTGGCGGTCACTGGCAAGCTGCCGGACTTTTGTGCTGGTGTGTGCCGAGCTCTGAACAATCAGACTATAGTGTTGCAGGAACTTAATCGCTGGTTGCGATTCCAGAGCTCGTGCGCGGAGTGGACACCAATTTGGAGAAGCTTTCGGCTCGGCTGGATGACAGCTGACCCAGATTAGGATGATTTTAGTTGCCAGAGAGACCACTGAGAGACTTAAGGCAGACGAAACAAGCTCTAGCCTGACCCAAAACAATTGCTGTTATCTTAATCTGGCTTCCCGGACTAGCCTTGAATGGTCGCATCAAGTTCCCCTGGAAAGCTATGCAGACTGATGCTCGGCCCCCACCATCCCCACCTCACATCCTCTCGGGCTGTGGATTTTTCCTGGATCAGCTCCCAAGGTCATCCTGTTTCGTCATCTGGTGGCAGAGGCTGGAGAAATGAACTGGGAGAGAGTTCACAGGCTCACTTACTTACACTTGCGTCTGCATAAACCCACGCACACAAGCACGCACACAATCAATGACACAACCTCCCCTACGATTCAACGCCTTCACTGGTCCCTTCCCCCCTCTCTCCACTCTCAGGCAGCGGATTGGATTGGATGTGCTGCGTTCACACGTGACTTGGCTGTAATGGGAGACCCACTTCCCCCCGTACCATATGTTTTCATATGTTGTGACTGACTGCATATGTGCTTTTTTTTTACTGAGGTGTGTTTTTTTTGTATCTCAACACTGGGCCTCTCAGGAGCAGTGTAGAGATATCTTTTTTTCCCACCTTATCCCGTTTCTCCCTCGTGTTATCTCCTACATCTGTGAATGGTGCACTGCCCCGCTGTGTCGGCTGCTGCCTCAGTCTGCCTGATCCTTGTTTGTCTACTCTTGGATAGGTTGTACTGGAAGCATAATTTCCTTCCAGATTATTGAAGTATTCTGATACTGATTCTGATATTAAGATGGTATAGGGTCAGAATTTGATGGACAACTCCTGCCTTGTACTTAACGGTTTAGGCTAGTGGTGGTCTAATGCTTGGCGGCTATTTTCTTGGCCCACTTTAGGCCCCTTAATATAAACTGATCATCGTTTGGACTTGTTTAAAATTTTGTCCAACAGAACTTTAAGAAATGTGTTTATGTGACTAAGGCAGAGGTCTGTATCACATAATAATATATTTGGCATTATATGATTAAAATGGGTATTAAGAGACTAAACAGTCAAGTACAGCAGTTCTTCATTTTTACTCTTCATATCTCAGCTTAAACTGGAAAGGAAACAAACAGAGCAAAGATTTAAAGCATTCAACCCGTGCATATTTGCCATTGCCATGGGGTAACATGCTGTTAGGACTGCATTGAAGGCCTGTCTTACTGTACTTTATTTTACATGGTACAAGATCTGAATAGGTACAGTTGTATTGTGTTATTATTATTGTATTATATTATTGTATTGTTTTATTATATTGTATTATTGTGTTACAATAAATCTGTTTTGTAAAGAAAGGCAGGTCAAAAACCCACAATGGGATGCGGTCTTTCACAAAATATATTGGATGAAGAAATATTGGACTTGATCTTAACCATGACCAAAGATCACGGTTATAGACCCGATCTGCATAATTAAAGCTTATTTCTATGTAGTCTACTAAAATTGACTTAGATTTTACGCTTCGTATCAAAATATATGTAGTAAAAGAAAAACTGTAATAACAGAACAGCACAGGACTGGAAAAATAGATCCAGGTTGGTACAAATCATGTGATGGCTGACAAGTCCTCAGGATATATTGAAGTAATGCAGACCTTAGTTTCATCCATTTACAACATCTTTGACCTTTCTATAGAGAAAGTGGTTTAAGCTTAATTAGTATGCAGCATTTATTGGTGATTTAACCTTTTAGAACAAGTAAGCATACATGCATTTTGGAGCAATTAACATTTACCTTTAATTGTTGGCAGATTAACGTTCTAAAAAATAAGAATGTGACAGAAGTATGATCAAAATGTTAGTGCTGTAAGGATTTTAAGAGATGTTTAGCTCCTCTTTATCATAACATAATTAAAACGAGCAATTTTGCTCCATCACAGTTCACCATTTGCTTCTGATTTTATTTTATAGTTCAAAATTGACTAAATATCAAAAAATATATATATATATTTTTTTTAATGACCTTGTCCCAAAGCTACATAGAGGTGGTAGATGGTAATAAATCCTAATGAACGTACTGCTGGTTAACAAAGTTTAATAATGAGGCAACCTGCATGAAACCTTACAACAAAGCAGTAACCCAACTTCAATCATTAGTGGTCTAACCTGAGGCAATGCCTTTCAACTGGCTCAGAGGTGAATTCTTACACAATCCTCCTTCCAGCAGAATCCAGCGCTCCTCATTATGTTCACTATGAGGAGACACAAGGAAACTGGATAGATATTTTTGATCAGCACTCAGACATTTATGCAAAATAATACACATGCTTGATGCTCTGAAAGTTTCATTCTTCAGCTTTGAGGTATTAAATTGTGTTGTTGTTCTTAGCAACTGTGTCTGTAACCATATCAACTATGCACGTGAATATAGCCTGATCGATGTGGCAGACCAAATCAAGAAAGGGATCATTTCAGTTTTCTACAGAGTGCATGCAAATGATGTGATTACAAGCAAGCCGAACAGAAAACTAAGACCGAGGCAGCTAACTCTGGCAGTGGCTGCAGGTTGACCCTCACAGGGTGTTGTTTGCCGAATTACAATCAGCACTGCATAATAACTCATTTATGTTTGGAAAATCAACAGTTTTTCCAGACAATTTTATCAGTAGACGGAGCGGTTTCCATAGTCTCCAAAGTGAAATAGGTGTCAGAGCTCCCAGTTTGAATTACAAAGACAGAGACCCTCTCTCTACCTTAAAATTTAGAATCCTAGCATTTCTTTCTGATAAAACTTACATAGGACTGGCTTGGGTGATGCTGAACCATCCCTTTAGATATACTACTATCAGCCCAAAAATGCTGACCACAATGCTTAGACACCTCACTCTGCTCCCTTTTCATCTCATACATGTTTATACCTTTTTATTGGATGCTTTTAGGGCTGTACCTGTGACCCACGTCAAGCCTGTCTGTGGTAAGAACAGCTGCTTTAAGCTTTGATTGCTCTCAACAACAAGACCGACTATGTTCAGCAAAATGATGCCATGTCTCTTTAAAACTAAGGGATGCCAGAGACTAGGTGTAAAGATGCACAACATTTTCTATTAATGTTGTGAAAAAGCATCTTTTCAGTTTCAAGGACACTGTCGCAGCACAGAGGGTGGGCTGATTAAAGGTCCCATATTATATGTTTTTTGAACAATTTCATATGGGTGTCAGAGGTCAAACAACATTGTTTTCCAAGTGTATTACCCCAAATTTAGCCTTGGTCCTTAATCTCGGCCATTCGAAATGTGGTTTTAGTGAGCTCTAATGAGAACGGGCAGTTTCTGTGTCTGAACCTTTAAATGTTCATGAGTGTAGCCTCTCCATGCCCCTCTCTGGGAGAGGATCCGGTTTTCGCTGGGGCCTGCCTAGTGATTTTAAAGGGCAGTTTAGGGTGGGCATTCCCTTTGTGAGGTCACAAAGGGAAAGATCTTAGACTCACCCGTTTGAGCACACATTCGCTAAAAAGTGGAGCAAGCAAGTGAGAGTGGAGACGAAATTATCAAATTTTTGGCCCTCATACACAGGCTATGATGACACATATGACTGTTAGAAAACCTTTAGAAAGTGAATTTTGCATACAGCTCTGCAAGGACACCAGCTGCTCAAGCAAGATCACTAAAACAGTGGCTGATGCAGGACAAAGAAACTGAAGCAGAACAAAAAAGCTCAGAAAGCTGTTGGATTGGTCTGAGATACAAAAGATGCTTCATGCTCCTTCCACATCACACACTTGACCAAAGTCCCTGCGCCAGGACATAACAGGCTAAGCAATTGATTCTTGGGGCCAGGCTATTTATCAAGAGATTGGGACCAAGATTAGCCAATCAAATTACCCAAACTGCAATAACATGAGTTGTAAGTTCATCAAAATGGATCACATTTCACACAGAAACACAAGGACACACAGCACAGATGCTCTCATATTATCTCACTACTTGACAAACTTCTACTGTACATCCCAGTCAAAGAGGAACCATGGTGGAATGCTCAGCAACTAACCTGATATGTCTTGTCTTAAAAATCAGGTGAAACAGGGCATGTGGACTAAAAAACAGCAACATTTCAAGTGCTTCTTGGTGAGAACTCATGTAGCTCTGAAAAGCATTTTTTTTTTTTACAGATTTCACAGATACAGTTTTGTGCTGTCCTCAATATATGCCCGCCGTATATCTTGACAGTCAGCTAAATGCCTTCCCGACATCAAGACTTTGAAGACACTTGACTCTTGTCCGCAGGTTTATTGATGTTTGAGAGAGGGTGAAACTAAAACACATAAACATAATCAACTCTCCACTAATATACGAACATGAATGAACATATGCAGTGGAAACAATTAGCTTTGCCGTCTTGTTTTAATATAACGGCAAATTTTATGCACTCATTTTAACTTGTCATTTCAGACTCATCTCTTCGTGTCATAAATTATGAACTCACTTATCTATTTTTAGAATTCTTATAGGAACGAGGAACTTTCTTGAAGAGTATTGCAAATATCCAACAGTACTTCATCCAAAATAACCATCCATAACTGTAGATGCTTTTTTACATAACTAATTCATACCTACGATGCTGTCAAAAGGCATGAGACGTATGCAGATGCTGCTAGATTGTTATACAGAATAAACAAATCCGCCATCCACCATGCGCTTACTTCCTGATTAAAATTTTTTTTTTAAATTCCGGTATAATCACTTCCTGTTTACTCACTTCCTGTTTCTTAACGGAACAAACTAAAACACAGAAACAACCCCCAAAGAAATAGAAATGTGCCCATAAATCATTGCAACAAGACAAGTTGTGACTGCAGATCTTTATGAGGGATGCCAGGAGCTGAGCCGATTAAAATGAGTTTTTCTAGAGAACATGCATAGGATAAGGCAAGCCAGTGAAAAGTGGAAGCAGATGGAGAACAAGATTAAGGGTAAAATCAAATTTCAAAATATCAAATTCTAACTTTAACAAGTGGTAGCTACAATCTGGTGGCAAGGTGGGGGAGGCTGAAATATGTCCTGAAGGAGATTGAAAATTGGAATTGGGACAAAGCTGACAGTCTGACAGCTGAACGAATGAATCCAGTTCCTATAATCAAACACAAGACAGACACTGTAAGAGCAAGGAGATGGAGGCTCCAGGCTCTGAGTTCTGGCAAAGGGCATGACACCTCTCAAAAAATTGACCGTCTGCTTTAGATTAATAAAATCAGGACTTAGTTTTTCATGAGAAACTGTGACTTCCAATGCACTATTTATTTTGTTTTTGTTTCACTCTTAACCTGTTGCTTTAAGTGCTTTTGTGTCTTACAAGCATATATCAAATATCAAGCAGCCTAATCAATCAAAGTCAGCAGAAACAAAAAGCTTAGGCTAAAATTCTCCAGCCCCCATTTATTCTTTTTCTCAAATTACCTGGGCATTTTCTCTTCTACTCTGCTGCTTCCTGCCTCCCCATACCATCAAACCTCTGTGTTAAATATGTCACTACTGTAGTCCAATTGTCTTCCTGTATCCTTTTTCACCCAGCCAATCAATCTACCTCCCGCTCTTTTGCAATCTCACTTCAGTTGTCATTCTCCTTTCACATCACACACTCCACCTTCTCCAGTTTCCCAAAAGTGAGTTTCTTAAGATGGAGCCTCATCGTCTGCCACCTTCAAGCCTGTCACCATCATCTCGATTCTGCCCTTTCCCATCAGTCAATCATTCTAACCCATCTTAACCTTAATAATCAACCTTTTACCAGATTCCACTTTACAGTTCTGTCATCCCTTTTTACAATCCATCCATCCTTCCATCCATCCATCCATCCATCCATCCATCCATCCACTTCTTCCACTTAGGGGGGATCCTGAGGCATTCCCAGGTCAGCCAGGAGACTTATTTCCTGCAGGTCATCAGGCAGGTGTCAAGGAGTCATCATAATCAGATGCCTGAGGCATCTTATCTGGCTTCTCAATGTAGAGGAGCAGTGGCTCTGTTCTTAGCCATTCCTGGATGACCAAGCTTCTCACCCTGTCTAAAAAATATACCTTTTAGAGAAGACTCGTTTTGGATGCTTAAATTAAATAGAAGTAAATTGAGCCTTTTGGCTAAACTTCTTATTCACCATCACAGACCAATGCAGAGCCCATTTCTCTACAGATGCTACATGGATTTGCCTGCTGAGCTACCAATATATTCTTCCCACACTTATGAACAAGACCCTGAGATACTTGAACTCCTCCTGCTCTGCTTCCGTACCCAAGGATTGCACCACCAAGGTTTCTGCCTTTGGGCACCACCCAATTTGTCATTTACCTGACCCTGGTTTTCCTTCCCACAGGTGATGGCTTTTTTTGGGTTGGGTTAAGCCCAAGGCGCTAAGGCTCAACCACCAGTCACTCGCTGACAAGCCCCCCTTTCAGGCTTGGCTCCAGGGTGTTTCCTCTGTTTCCCTCTTCTGGGTGAGGTGACCAATTAATTGATGTTTTTCAGTCGCTCTTAGTCTGACCCTTCCCTGAGACCACTTTGCCTTAGAAGACCCTACCACAGATTGATGCCCTAAATAACACAGCCCTTAGATTCATGCAGGTCCTCAAACCCCTCCACATGGTAAAGCGATGATTCACAGAGATTTTTTTAAAACTAAACATGCTTGTAAATGAAGCAGATATTCGTATAGAAAAGTAACATTAGTCAAGTTGTCATGGAAAACAATATACTGGCTAATGACCACAATAACAGAGGAAACAGAGTTCTTATCAGTCATGTCTGCTCTATCAACCTTTCCTAAGTTCCTCTGAATTTCTCTTACCACCTCTTCTTAACACACAAGATGTTTTCCCAACAAGGTCAACAAAGATGGCTTTGGAAAAGATGAAAGAACTGTTCGATCAGACCTATTTATTATATGGAAAAGAAAAAAAGATGCGTATGGACTCCACGTGTGTGACATTTTTCTTTCTTGTTTTTGTCTTCCCAGCATTTAACATAATTTAATAATCTTTTTTTTTCCTTTGCAAAAAAGCCAAATCAATTAAAATAAAATGATAAAAATGGTGAGACAGATTTTAGATAAAACTG
The DNA here is from genome assembly GCA_037177495.1 of Rhadinocentrus ornatus. Lineage (NCBI taxonomy): Eukaryota > Metazoa > Chordata > Actinopteri > Atheriniformes > Melanotaeniidae > Rhadinocentrus > Rhadinocentrus ornatus. The sequence goes on along the minus strand of JBAMHW010000018.1, from coordinate 26,614,016 downwards.
TACAATACACAAAGACTACAGTGAACATCTCATTTCGCCAGCCTCGACTTTTCAAACCCTTTCAAGAATGGTGGTGTGACCTTGTTAAGAGGAAGTTAACTAGATTTTACTGCATCGTTCTCATGTAAAAACCTCAGGACAGACCCGCTGGATCCTCTGTGGATTGGTTTTATTTAAACTCCCAAGGCATTGGAGAAGTCACCCGCTAGGAACAATGAGTACTATTTTAGTTGGCAACGTAGGCACCGTGCCAGACTTGAACATTGAGTCCAACTTGATATTTTCAGTTTGCTATCTTTAGTCTCTTTTTCTCTCTGTGACTTTTATTAACTTGCATTTATTTTTTTCCTCAGCTCATGTCTATTTCTACAACTACCTGTCAAAAATAATTGTCTGAGTACAATATTGGGGTAATATCAAATGTCATTCATTTTCTCCAGCCTATTAGAATTAAGTGAAGAAGATTTAAGAGCAGTGAGACTTTCAGATGGCAACACAAATATAGGCGCTTTGCTCTTTGGGCGTTTAGCTGAGGAACTTCCCGACCTTAATCACTCTGTGACACTTAATTAATCAAAGAGGTTGCTTGCCTGCCTGTCTGAACTCAGTCCTGTCCTGACAGCCACTGGAGAAGCCACTTCATTATCCAGCCACAGAAACCACACGGAGAAACTTTTTTACACTAGATCTAAAACATTTTGAAGCCCTTCATAAAGACAAGTTCAAAGAAATGAGTTCTTCTATTTAACAGATGGGGGAATTTAACCAAGGGCGTAGTCTAAAAAATCAATTTACTGACTATGGCAGGTACAAGATCAGTCAAAAACTAAATTTAAATACAATATATACTGTATATATATAGTATATGTATATGTATATATACAGTGAGGAAAATAAGTATTTGAACACCCTGCTATTTTGCAAGTTCTCCCACTTAGAAACAAAGAGGGGTCTGAAATTTTCAGCGTAGTTGCATGTCCACTGTGAGAGACATAATCTAAAAAAAAAAAAAAAAAAAATCCTGAAATCACAGTGTTATGATTTTTTAAACATATATTTGTATGATACAGCTGCAAATTTCACCTTTGGAATACATGATGAACCAAGCAATTCAAACTAAAGTTAGCTTTCAGTTATAAATCGTCCATGTGAATGTACATCAACCAGTAGCTCAGCTAGCAATGCTACTTTAGTGATGTTAACCAGCAGCTATGTAAACATAAGCCTGACAGCGCCCACTATGTCCACCACCCACATTGGGATGGTCACAGGGAAGGAGACGCTGGCTCTTTGCCAACAGCTAAAGTTGCAGGTACAACTTCTGAAGAAGAGGTCAATAACATTTGTTTCTTTTTTGCTAGATTATGGAAATGCTCTTAAAACCATGTCAGGGTTGACTGTCCTGGATATATAGTAGTTACAGTTGCATTGTGTGTAATTGACCATTTAGGATGAAAATTAAATAAAATAAAATGGATGACAACTACACGTTGAATGGGTTTTTATTGTTTCTGCCTGTGATTCAGTAATTTTTATTGTTTTTCTGTGGACATCAATACTGAGTGGCCACAAAAAGATTTTAAATCTAAGAACAACTGGTTAGGATCCAAAACAAAACTTTGGGTAAATTTATATAGATTGCTAGTTTGGGTGACTTCTGAAACAGTGGACACTGGGAAAAGTTGTATGTTTGTATGGGTGTGTCCATTTGGATGTACTGTATGTGGGAGAAATAGACCACGCACAAACAGTTGTTGATACAGTAGTTAAGTATCAGATCAGGTGAGAGAATAGTTACCATTCCAGTAATTCATTATTCAATCAAAAATAATGAATAGTTTACTCTACATGCAAGAAGCAAATACTTTTGGGGTAAAGAGTAATTAGAGTAGTCCTGCATGCCACTTTCAGATCAGTGATCAGTGTGTTTTGGGGATGTTTCACCAAGGAGAGAGTGATGCATGATCTGCAGCTGCACACAAAAGTTTCCAGTTCACACATAAAAATTACAGCCAGTCAGTGAAAATCTTCACCATGGAAGTTGCCCAAAATGTTCAATTTAAGAGCACAAAATTGCAAAAAGAGAGAGATAAACGCTAATGCGTATGAAAATACCCATGTTTGAGTGTTTAAAGCCTCTACCAAGGAGGCTAAATTACCTGGACTAAGCAATAGAAGCAAGCACTACAAACTGGAGTAACTGGAAGTAGAACTAACAAAAGCTGGTTACACATATAAAGATTATCAGGCTCTCTTTGTCCCGATTTTGCCCCTTCCCGACTAAGGATGGCAAACACCCGATTATCTTAAGTCTTATAAGATTATCCTACAAAATTATCGTTTGGTCTGAAGTGTGTTAGGAATTCGTCCCAACAATCTGCTCTGAAACGGGTCGTGGCCAGCAATCCGAAATATTGAACATGTTCAATATTTACAACCAAACGTCTTAACGTATTTGAAAAGCAACGACTCCTGAATTGTGACTGTGAAGGATTGTGGAACGGAATGTTTCCAATCAGAGAGCGAGCTGACTGGGGTACAAGGAAGGATATAAAGTCCATGTTCACGCTGTCTCCAGTCTGTTACTTTTTTCTAGGTTTGGATTTTTCTGTTAATAACAGTTGCAAGACCACCATCATTACTTCATCATGTATGTCCTCTGCTATGCTAGTTGTTGTGTTTTCCGGTTGTTGCCATGGTTCTTCTTCTTCATTTTTCCGGTTGTTGTCATGGTTCTTCTTCTTAGTTTTTTTTTCAATCACGTTTGATCACGCAAGATTTTTTATCTTCATGTGTGAGATCTCTAACAAATAAAAAATCTCTTCAGATTTCAAAAATCCTTATGTGTGTACCAGCCTTTAGGTGCTGAATGATGGTATTTCAACAGTTTGCTCCATATGCACTTACAAGTTGTGGTAATATTAGGTGATCTTCCTTCACCTTCTCAGATCGCTGACAGCTTGAGAGAACTCAGATGAAAAGGCCATAACCTCTGGAACATTCTCCAGCCGAGCTGTGGTCCGACCTTGGTCGCTTCTTCATGGTAATTAATTAAACCACATGATTCCTGACCTTTGGCCTGTCTCCAACCTGTGTTTGATGTGCACACATGACAGAGCGTAGGACTGCTTCTGTTTGAAGTGGGTCTGCGTGAGTGCTGCGTTAGACTGAGTGATGTATTAGGATGTCAGAAAACAGCAGGGCCTCATCCGGCAACTAGGTCTCTCATCCTCGCACACAAATGCACATGCACACTCATATACACACACACAGATGCTCACAGAGAGCTAGGTCAGCAGCGAGGGGCCCTTTGAACCAGCAGTAGGTTAAAGTCTTAATGGCAGACATTTCTCTTGGGAAACTTCTTTCCATATGTTACACGGAGACTCCCTCCAACCATCATTTTTCAACTTGTAACATGAGTATCTTTGGTTTGGGTGGAGGAAGGAAAAGATATTTCAAGAGGTAAGTAAAGAAAAGGACTTTAATAGTCTAGCTATGTCTACTTTGCTTTGTCACCCTCAAATAAAGATAAAAAAGAGAATCCAGGAGCCAAAAAATGTGATCAAAGATGGAAGATTCAGACAAAGAAACATTTATCTGATCCGCACCGGATGGATGCAGAGACAAAACATACTCAAACAAACTGGAACTTCTGAATAATGTTCTCCTCTTCTGGCCAGAGGTGCTCATGCATAGAAAAAATTACTGAAGCAGACGACAAGTTAAACAATGAACAAGAAATCTTGCTCATTTATTGGTCAATGCAGAACAACTTGCATTTCCGCCACATAAGTTCCAGTCTGCTTCCTGCATTTGGTTTACTTGAAGCAAACCAAGACCTATGGTTTTAGGTGGACCCAGAGCCAGGGTTGCACCCCTATTACTCACCTTTCTATCAACCTTTTTTTTTTTTTTTTTAAACTTGTTGCAAATATTTCCACTTGGTTATTAATGTAAAAGTTTTATTTTTCATGTGTGCGAGTGCTGTAAGCAGAAAAGTGCTGGATAAATCTATTATTATTATTATTATTATTATTATTATTATTATTATTATTATTATTATTATTATTATTATTATTATTATTATTATGTGACAGATAACAACAGTGTATGTGAGTGTGTGTTAGAGAGATTAACTTAATTTTTTTATACAATAAGGGACTCCTGATAAATGTTTTCCCATGCTATCGCCACACTATGTATAAAGGTCTAGCTCTGCCACCGGATGGATCAGAGTTTGGTTGCACATTCACAATTCCCCAAACAAACATGATTTTTAAAGCAAACAAACGCCGATGTAATTCAGAAGAGTTTGTGTGAATGCATCCTGTGATACATCCTGGTTCTGGGACTCTCTAATGGGAAAATGGATGACTTATCAGAGCTAAACACTTGACAAAAGCTAAGCTGTGCCACTAAAAACAAACAAACAACAACAAAAAAAGGGCACAGAAATGGTCCTGTGAGACAATGATCTGCCATATACTTTTATTCACTTTGACTTAACCAGGACAAATCTTGTTTACATTGAGTCCTGACAAAGATAGATAGCAGCACAATAAATATTTTAACAATATCATAAGACAAAAATAACTAAAATGATCAAATACGGCTTATTAGTGATCACAAACAGATTGTTTAAAAACCAATTTATGAGTACATGGTTATATGTATAAACTCCATATATCTGACACAGACTATATCTCCTCCTTCAAACTTTGGCCGATGATGGTAGCTGGCTCAAAATGTGGCAAAGATTCTCTTTAAAAGACAAAACTTTAAAATGATTCTTTTAAACTTGCAATTTGTATTAGGTCTGGTGTGTGGTGCCTTCTGAAGAACACTGCGAAACAGTAATGTCTCACTTTGAGCCATCATTGAAACCTACAAGGAAAAATCTAGGTGAGTTATTTTTTCTGTCACAGAAAGTCAGATAAACTGTGGGTCTCAGGTTTCAGGATTCACTGGCGGTGCAGGGATGGAGATGATGCTCAGAGATGGAAATGATGCTCAGTGGGTACAGAAAAATAGAAGAAAGGACAAAATCTAAAATAAAATCACGAGTAAACTTAAGATATGTATAAACTGAAAAGCCAAATCCAGTAAGAAACAAAATGTTAAACACCTGACTAAAGAAGATTTAAAAAGATAAACGGTGCGTTTAAATGCACAACTTTTCACACAAAAAGTTTGTTGTTATCAGCTGGTTTCAAATAAATAAATAAAATTTAAGATCCAGATTCAGAAAACTTAATTTATCCCATACGAGCAATTCATTTGCAGCTTACCAGAGACACCAGTCGGCATTCGAAGTGCAATGTTTCAGACAGAATCAGGATACAGTACCCATGAGGTCAGTGGAAGACACAACCGATAAATATGTTAAATAATCAGCAATAAATAACAATCCAGGCTGAGACACCTGTTAGTTCAACTAAAATAAAGCAATGACAGAATAAATGGCATTTAACGTTATTGCTGTCAGAGTTAAGAAGAGTGAAAGCTGAAGGAATAAAAGATGTAGAATATCTACATTCCCTCCTACCCCCAGGCCATACCCTGGTTCCCAGAGCTGCAACCAGACACCAGGGCATGCACCAACCCACACCATGGCAGCACATCCGGGCAGGCCCAGACCCCCAGTGCATACGGACCCCACCACACCAAAGAGAGAGTGGGCGGCCCCCAGACACCCAAAGCCCAGAACCCCCGCCCAGCCCGCCCCAGAATAGCCCGGGCCGACCCAGGCTACACCAGTGGCCTCACCCCCTGCTACAAGGCGACCCCAACCGCTGGCCCACCCAGAACCACCTCCACCGCAGAGCAGCCCAGTCTCGCAACACGGGAAACCACCAAGAACCCGCAAGTACTAGTCACTCCGCGCCATTGTCCAACCTCCAAAGGCAACGAGGTC
>JBAMHW010000018.1:26581571-26593294 GCA_037177495.1 Rhadinocentrus ornatus | reverse complement strand
ATATATAAATAGTTTTTCACAAGAGTGGATTTTCTCTTCTGTCCCATCCCACTTACACAGAAATCTTGTCCCGTCCAAAACAAAAGAAAAATCCTGTCTCATCCCAATCCTGATAAAATTACTCCTTATAATTCCAATTACACAAAAAGGCCTACAAATAAATATACACCCATATATTTATTTTTTAAACATGAATGCTTCTTGTTTTACTTTTCCGGTTTACTTAAATATTTATAGGAAACCCATGCATGAGATCATTTTGTTTGTTTACTTTTATTTGGATCCCTTGTAGCTGCAGACAACTGCCACTATTATTTCTGGGGTCCATGTGTTAAGCTCAACCTATACACATACATACAAATACACACACAGATTAAAATCTGTAACATTCTTGCTTAAACGGAAACCTGACTCGATCCCTCGATCCCGGACTACGCTATTGTTCCCGAGGGACTCTCCGTTTATCAGCTGGACCGGACTAAGCATTCAGGAAAGAGCAAGGGAGGTGGTGTCTGTTTCATGGTTAACAACAAGTGGTGCTGAGATGTTGGAATTATTTTTAAGGGCTGTACTCCAAACCTGGAGCACCTCATGATCAGATGCTGGCCTTAATATCTTTTGCATGAGTTCACGCCAGTTGTCATGACAGTAGTGTATGTTTCTCAACACGCTGATACCAACGAGGCCATGGAAAAACTGTTTGAAGTTATCGACAGGGTAGAGACTTCACGGCCGGAGGCTGCGTTTTTTTGTAGCCGGGGATTTTAACAGGGCCAACCTGAGGAAAGTCCTGCCGAGATACCACATCAGCTGTTCTACACGTTACGATAACACACTCGATCATGTTTACACCCCTTACGCAAACACATAAAAGGCCCTCCCTCGCTCTCCTTTTGTGAAATCTGATCACGTCTCAGTTCTGTTGCTGCCTTCCTATAGACAGAAATTAGAGTGTCACGGACCAGTGATGCGGACCATTCAGCAGTGGTCTGTCTAATGTGCGACTGCTTCAGCACGACAGAGTGGGGACCCTAGAACTCAAGTGACTTGGTGGAGTACAGGAAGTCTCGGTACGCGTTCCGGAGAGCTATCTGTAGTGCAAAGAGACAGAACAGGGACAAAGTAGAGTCTTATGACAAGGGCTTCAACACCAGGAGCATGTGGGCCAGATTAAAAACACTTACTGACTACAAAAAGAAGATCAGCAGTACTAAGGTGGTGTCTGCATTTCTGCCTGAAGATCTGAACACCTTTTATGCTTTATGCATAAGGCTACTGGACCTGACGGCATCCCTGGCAGAGCTCTCAAGGTGTGTGCAGCTTGCAGATGTCTTTTCAAACAATTTCAATATGTCACTGCTCCAGTCTGTAGTCCCCACATGCTTCAAGATGACCATCATTGTCCCTGTCCCCAAGAGAATCAAAATCTTTTGCCTGAATGACTACCGCCAGTAGCACTCACTTCCACCATCATGAAGTGCTTTGAGCGGTTAGTCAAATCATTCATCACGTCCTCCATCCTGGACTCATTTGCCCCACTTCAGTTTGCCTACAGGCCCAATAGGTTAACTAAAGATACCCTTGCCTTCACCCTCCACACTGTCCTTTCCCATCTGGACCAGAGGGACATGTATGTGAGAATGCTGTTTATTGACTACAGCTCAGCGTTTAACACCATTGAGACTTCCTACAGAGAGGAGGTCAGAGGCCTGACATCTTGGTGCCAGGACAACAATCTCCATCTTAACGTCAACAAAACTAAGGAACTGATTGTGGACTTTAGGAGGAGGCAGAGGGAGGAACACGCCCCCCTTTCCATCAACAGGGCTACTGTGGAAAGAGTCAACAGCTTCAGGTTTCTTAGGGTCCACATCAGTGGGGACCTCACCTGGACTAATCACACTGACCTTATTACAAAGTCAGCCAGACAGAGGCTCTTCTTCCTCCGCAGGCTTAACATAGACTCAAGGATACTCTGCAACTTTTATAGGTGCACCATTGAGAGTATTCTGACGGGCTGCATCACCGCCTAGTACAGCAGCTGCACCGCCCTCCATCGCAAGGCTCTACAGAGGGTGGTGAAAACTGCTCAGCACATCACCGGGACGGTCCTGCCATCCATGGAGGACCTTTACACCCAGCGGTGTTGGAGTAAGGCCACCAAAATCATTAAGGATCCCAGCCACCTCAGTGACAAACTGTTTTGTCTGCTACCATCTGGCTGACAGTTTCGCAGCAATCAAGCCTGTACCACCAGACTCAGGGACAGCTTCATACCGCAGACTTCTAAATGCTGTTAGTAGCAACGCCACCTTTAAACAACAGCATCTTCTTATTGCTTATTATATATTTTACTGTTTAACGTATTTGTAGTATTCTTGCTTTTTGTGTTTGACTAGTTTTATTGTAGTTTATATTATTTTTATTATTGTTAGGTGAGCCTGGGATTAAAGAATTTCATCGGCAATAATTGTTGATATAATTGTTGTGCAATGACAATAAATTCATTCATTCATTCATTCATTCATTCATTCATTCATTCATTCATTCATTCATTCATTCATTCACACACAATCTAGAAATATATAAAATATAGAGCTATGTGTATTAGAGGGTGACACAAGAGTGGATTTTCTCTTCTGTCCCATCCCACTTACACAGAAATCTTGTCCCGTCCAAAACAAAAGAACGGGAACAACAACAAAACAGTACATGGTTCACACCATGTCTACTAAAGTTGGATAAACCCAAACAGAACATGTAAAGGGGAAGCAGCGGACTGAAAGCAGTGTTGGCTTCTGGGTAGTGTAGTTTTTTTTTACTTGGTTACGGTGTAGGTTTATTGGGCGAAAACTACAAAATGGCAACGCCTGTTTTTTAAATCTTTTATTTGTTTTGTTTGGATGCCACTCCTGTCTGCTCACGTTAACTTTTATCCTGTACCGTCCTAATCACATGATTAATAGTGAATATGACTCCCATCCCATGGGAATCCTGCTTCCTGAACCATGGGATTCCTGAAAAAATGTCAGCCTCTAATGTCTATAAACACATCTACAGACATTTCCTAATACTTATACTTATATGTACACATTTAATAACTAGATTTGTTACAGAGATAATACTGACCGCTAGTGCATATAATAATCTGACTTTAACCAAAAACAGTTGAGCTTAATGTGGACTGTTTTGTCCAGTGTCCTTTGCTTACATCTGTGTATTACATGTACTGCTTGGTTTTGTTGTATGTGAAGTTTCTTAAGTATTTTGTAATCCAGATTAATCCGCAAGATTATTCATCAGATTATTTCTGTCATTGTTTTAGTTGGTAGAAAGTTTGTTACTCTTCTGATTGTTGTGATTACTCCTGCTTTTGCTGTTATTGTGTCAATATGTTTGTTCCAACTTTGTTAGTTATAATGATGCCAAGAAAAGTTTCCAAAGAACTTCAGGAAGCTCTTGTTGCAGGAAAAATACAGCTTTATGTCTGTACGACTTTTCCTTGGCTTTTTTCTTAGAGGCAAAAAAAGTGCGAACAAGTAACAAAATGCCAATAGATACAGTTTAGTTGTTTGCTTTGTGTCGACACAACTCAAGTTTATCCTTAGACATCATGAATCACATCAATATATAATTTGTGTCCTTGTTTTATAGATACTGTTGTTTTTTGGTGTAAAGAAATAAAGAAAAGAAGTTCAGTGATAGATCGTGATAATTGTCCTAGATGATCTCTGCAGATAATTCATCGTCTTGTCTTTGCTTTTGTACACTTTTTCACACCTGCATGAATGATTTTGTGTTTACCGAGACTCTACATCGGATAAGCAAAATTGCTGTTAAACATGTATGAACACCTGCAGGTATGCAGAAAGCAGCATGGCATAAACACAAACATTTGGACCACATTCCAGCTTCCAAAACTACTTAAATTATTTCTAAAATAATCCTAAAACAAATTCCAAACTTTAACAAACTATTTTGGAAAATGAGGACTGAAAAAAGTCTTTCACGTGTTCAAAAACATGCAATCAAACTAGCAAAACTGAAGGGAAGGTAATTAACAGCACATAGCTTTGGCATACACAATCAGAGAAGTTCTTTCACACGTGAATGCTCACATAAAGACTCAGATTTACAATAGTATAGCCTCATTTTGTAAGAGTTCTATACTAAGGTGTGTGTCAACACACACACAGACTGTCATACACACCGTCCTTGTGAGGAAGGTCAGGGCAGCCACCCTGCAGTGTGAATGAAAAGTATAAATAATAAAGAGAGGATAATGTATGGTAAACAGAACATCTGCTTGGGCCAACAACAGCTTCTACCACTCCTCTCTCATTTCCTCCTTTTCTTTTATCTCTCTCTGTCTGACTCAGCCGCTATCTTTCTCTGGCTTCTTTCCATCTTCATCCTCTCACCTTCATCTTCACCCATTTTTTCCCCCTGACCTTCTCAGTGTGAGGGGAGAAGGTGAATGTAGTGACATCACCCCCTTCAACCCTTCAGAAACCCCATGTTACCACCTTATCTTTTAATACTACACACTGCATTATTCATCATACTACACACTCGCAGACACACAGAAAAGAATGTATAGAGAGGATGATGTATGATGAAATGCAGAAAGGAGCAAGTTACAAATGTGGGGAGGAATGGAAGAGTAGGGGGAAACATAAATTGTAGAGTTAGTGTATGCTCTGCAAGTTTGGGATGATTTTATATAACTCTACTACACTGCACTACTACAAAGTGTAACGCTAGCTGCAATCAGTGGCAATATACCAAAAAGAAAATAAATAAATACAAATCAAAGAGAAACGTCACAAAAATGAATAAAAGTTTTAATGCAAATAAAATAAATACAAATAAATGTTTATGTGATCATGTAGATAAATTTTAATAGCACAAGTAAATGAATTCAATATACACCCTGGCATACATTTGCTTGTAAAATAAATCCTTTCAGAATGTATAAAAAAAAACAATAATTGACAAGAAAGTAAAAAAATAAAAAAAATTATATTACAATAAAGGCCATTACACACCGGGACCGTGTAATAAACAACACAATATTGCGAATAATTCGGAGGAGAAATTTCAAAGTTTTTGTCTATGCACACCAAGTGCGATTCGAAATTACGAATAAATTATAAAGATTCTAAAACATATTCGGGAAGTGAGAAAAACAAACGTGGACTCCACATCAGGCAACGACGATATTGTGCTGATGCTGCCTAAAAAAAAAATTGCGCACCAGATACATCCTATCCTTGAGAAGAGAGGGGAGCTTGGGGAGTTTAATTGTTCAGCCCAGGAACTGAAGCTTTACCATGACCGCTTCAGGACCGACTTTCGGATCTACATAATTCAGCTCGTTGGCAATTGTTTGCCACACATTGTCTTTGTGATCTTTGTCGCGGTAATTCTTGTCTCGCTTGTCGAACAAACACGATTGTTTTGAGACAAATGTAATAAGACGCTCGGCCATGGTGATACAAAGTTTTAAAGAAGCAGCAGCGAGAAGTTACACTTGCAAAGCTCGCGACACCGGCTCTGGTGACGCTATCAATACGCCGTCTCCGATTGGTTGATTGTGTATCTGTCGGATGCGAATATTAAGAAAAATCGACCTCAATCCGGAAAAATAAATCTTGCAAAATCGCTTAATGGAAATTTGTCACTGATGTGAATGTTTCCATTGACTTCTCATTGATTCGATAAAAAATATTGCTGTGGGAATTAGTCGGACAAAATATTCGGAGTAGGTGTGTAAAGGCCTTAAGAAAGAAAAACAAAAATCTAGGATCTAGGCAGTTAGCGCAGCCTCCCTGTTGAAATATGATTGGCTCCTCAAGCGTCATATTCCAAACACTGTCAGACTTACTTTCTACAAGCGAGTAAACGGTTGCTTTTAAAACAATTCTTACAGCTGTATATATACATTTTAAATCTATCTTCTGGAAAATATATAAAACACACTGTCTTAAAATAAATTAATGGAACTAGAGGGCAGCATGATGGTGCATTCAATTTTGAACTGAAATCTGAATTTAAAAGTTACTAGTTTTAAAAATAAACTGAAATCTTCCCCTAGTTATCCAATGTAGAAACAGGGCAGGTCTTGAATTGTTTGATGGGGTGCAGGACCAAAGACCAGGAAAAGGGTGGCACATGGGAATGAAACTTTTTAAGAAAAGGATCGAGAATTAGAGAAATAATGAACTGATTCAACCAAAGTAGTCACCTGATGTACAAAGAAAGCAAAATTTGTAAAGCAGAGGGGGCAGTTAGATTTTAGGACTGGCCCGTACTGTCAAGTAAACAGAAAATATCCACGGCCAGAAAAGTCAAGCATTAAAAATGAAAACAACAAGAAGAAAAGAGAAAAGAGCCTGGATATCTGGACATAAACATACTCAATGCAGGCCATCAACGTAAGAAGAAAAACTATTATAAAAACACAAAGGGGCAGACCACTTTCAAACAGAACAGCTGTGGATAAAGGAGACAGGAGTGTAGGACCACGGAGTTTTACCAGCTAAAAGAGAAAAAGGATTAAATGAAGCCCAAAACCAACAGTCACAATTTGCCTATTCAGATTTTTCAGAGATGTCTTTAATGTGTGCTGAGTGCAGTAAACTGATCAAAAACAAAACTCAGATGGATGTTTCATCGGCAGTCTCAAGTTTTCCATGTTTGTGCTTTTGCTCTTCATGACTGGTCAAACAATGCAAGCATTCATGAATATTACACCACCACTTCATACATAACGCGAACACCATAAACAGTTCCTAAGAGAAATATGGTGAGAGTTGAGTGAATAAAAAATAGACAATAACAAGTTGGTGGGACTTCTTCCTTTTCAGTTTTACCCATCATAATATGAGATTTCCCTGCTTTCAATACAATTGAATAAATGCATAAATGTTTGAGCGCGCCTAGTTTGAATCTGCCGTCTCACCTACAGCATTAGCGTCACTGACCTGCCACCAGCGTCACCTGTGTTACGTGTGTGACAAATTCCTAATCATCATAATGGTGGAAGACAAGACCAGGCTCGATGAACACAGATATGGAAGGTTTTTAGTCAGAGCTGAGCTGAGCGGCCAGTGATGAATTTATTGGTAGGTTGGTCCCAAAGTTTAGTCTAACATGAACTAAAAGGCACAGTCTTTGTAAGGTTGATGTAAGGTGGTAAAACATATATTCTTTCTTTTAACACACACACATACAAAATAAAATAAAATAATAATAATAAAAAAAAAACTTTTTTTTTTTTTTTTCAATTTTGTGTTGAAGCATCAGGGTGAGACGGCCATCAATGAGATGTAACAACTGGCTTCATGGCCTTGCAAGAGAAAATTCTGAGCTGTGGTGTATCTGCAAAGGGCGTACAAAAAACTAGCAACCTTGGTTTTAAGCAGAAGGAAAAAACATCTGCATTATAACAATTTCTTCCCAGGAGTCTTTTAATAAAGAATTGTAGTGGTGTAGAGGTCACCTCCGTGGTGTATTTTCTCTGCCGGACGTGATTGTAGTGGACCATTTTTGTACAAACTGTTTCCACTTCTAAATCAGGACTGTAAATATATCACTTTAAACATGTCTTTCAATGCATGTTTCAACCTGTGAAAGTGTATTCTGAATTTCTGAAGAGGGAGACAGTTGTCCGCTTAAAAATAACAAGAAAAGTTATAAAAAGGTCTTCCATCCCCAAGTCCACTTCTCTAACCACTAAGCGATCCCCCAATGGTTAATTTGGCATCCATCTTGCATCCAGTCTCTTCTCTGAGCGCTCTACAGCCAGTAAAAGTCAGTCAGATGTTGACTCTTGTGTTATCTCTTGCTGTGTCTCTTTCTCTCTTTCTTTTCCTCTTATCCTCCGATAATGTTTCTTGTGTTTCTTTAATGAATTAGTCAGAATGGGCTTTTACTACAGCAGGTTAGTTGATATCCATTTGCTAGCTTTTGACATGGTGAATAAAATTAAATTCAGCTGTAAAGCAACACAGCATCCTAGAAGAAAAAGTTGGAAAGCTTAGTTTCTCAGCCTCTGGAAGCCACTGGGCAATGACAGCTCCAGGAATGTACACAATAAATGTCACTGTACCATAATTAGGAGTAAGAATCAAATATTTTAAGGTCAGAAAGTAACATAGTGCTACTTTAAAATCTTTACATTTACTTGACCAGCAGCATGTTGATCATATAATCATAGTAGATGCATATTGCACTCTAAATAAGTGCAACATTGGACACTTAGGTCATGTAAATCGACATTCAATGTCAGTGTACTCTGGACAGACATGTGAGGACAATGAACTGGTGCACTGTAATATTAGCATTAACATTTGTGAAAAACAGGCATCATCAAATTGTAGACTTGCAGCAGTATGATGAGTCCAGCAGGAGTGGTGCAAAGATGGCAGGCTGACAAAAACACCCACCTCACTCTACACAATGTTGGAAAAAATCTCCTGTGACTTGTTGCTCCCTCAAAAGAAAAAATCCAAAACCACTAGCAAACCTTAGTGTAAAATGTTGACACCCAGTAAGAGTCTGAAACTTTCTTGGTCAGCAAGGTAAGGACCCACCTTCTTTGCATCTGGCAGGGTGGGTTGAGTGTGAATTCCTAGACCTAGTTAGAACCAGTTGGTGGCAACCCACAAAAACTCACAAAATCTAAAAAAAAATAAATAAAAATAAAAATGTTTAACAAAAGCATAGGTGGTTTCCATATAAAAAAGACATATAATAATTTTTACTGCTCAAAAAAAATATTTTAGGGTGCATTACCCCTTTAAACAGCAGTAAAATGAGAGGAATACTCAGCTCATATTCTTCTACTGTAGCTACAACATGACAACCATGTTAAAGCTCAATTTTTCTTATTCTCTCTTAAACTGACTAACCTTCTCTCCACTCTGGATTATTAAACATGGTGTTCAAATGATTTCACTGCTTAGGTTGGTCACCACAACCCATGACACCCCAAGATGTCAACCATTCTTTCTCTGCTATTGGTGGTGTAGAACCATTGAACTGGTTAAGAAGCAGAGCTTTCGCAGATTGAGCAGAAGGAACTATGACCATACCAATCGCTCAATACACTGTGTTTTCATTATCTGTTGTTTTATAAAGGGGGCATTGAGCTGATGTGACGTCACCCTGTAATGATGGAATTGGTATTATTTAAAACCTAAACTTCACCCCTAATCCTAACCTACCCATACTGGCAGTGACACAGAAAAGTAAAAGCTTTTGGACAGCCTTTGGGTGGTGATCTAACACTATCCTCTTCAACTTTCGTCACAAACATTAATAGTTTCACATAATACAGAGAATTGGCCAGGGAAAACCTAAGATATGTTTATAAGGCCTTAAAACTCTAAGAATTTTACTGTTTAGTGTTTTCAACAATGCAGAACATTAACATCTTGTGCTTTTGTATTTCAGAAAGTGTAATAATATTACACATTGTGAGTTTTTTTTTTTGTTGTTATTTTTATTGAGCTTATTTCACATTCTGGTGTGAGATTAGAGTGTATTGTGCAGGCGCAGAAACCATTATGAGACTTTTATTACCTAAAGAGAATAATCCATTGTAAATGCTGACATGATTCAAAACAGAAAAAAAGGTTCAAAAACAGGTGAGTGGGAGTGTAATTATCTGTACTAGCTTTAAACATACCGAGTTATGGATGTATCCAAAGAGAATCATGGATAAAACATCAGTTGATGCAACATTAATGTAAATT
The DNA here is from genome assembly GCA_037177495.1 of Rhadinocentrus ornatus. NCBI lineage: Eukaryota > Metazoa > Chordata > Actinopteri > Atheriniformes > Melanotaeniidae > Rhadinocentrus > Rhadinocentrus ornatus. The sequence continues at coordinate 26,583,533 of JBAMHW010000018.1, read as the reverse complement.
CATTTAAAACATAAAGAAATATAATAAGTCCACAGACTCCCTGCTTATTTACGGGTTATAAAACTAACATGAAAGCCAACATACATATTTCACAGAACAAAATCAACACAAAGTTAAATTCAGCCAGGAGGTTTTTACCTTTTGTAAACAAAGTTTGCTGTAATTCTTGCAGTCAGTCTACACAGTTTGTTGAGTTCAACGTCATTAAACCTGGTGGGAGCAGCAACCCTGAGGCTGCTGGTCTGAGAGGCTAATCATGTGCTTTTTGTTATTTCTCAGATTTTTAAAATTATTATGCTGAACTATTGGTGGTGCAGCACGATTTTCTTCGACTTCTTTAAGCTTAACAGCTGCAACCAGCATACCAAAATAAAAAGAAGAGTTAAATGAAGCCCAAAGGAAGATGATGTCTGCTCATTCTCTAGTGTTTGGATTTTCCATTTTGCTATATAACTTAAACTTTCCCACACAAACACATCTCATTTATAAGCTGAATTAGTAAATCTGTAATAAAAATGTGATTATATATATATATATATATATATATATATAATTTGATCTTTTTGTTTGAGGCATAATCTCATGACAACAAGGAGCTGAGAATAAAAAATGTTGCATTGAGTATTAAAGTTATAGCTTTACAAATTATGGCAATTAGTACAAGATTTTGGTAAACAGACACACAGTATGTAGTTTTTATTGGCTTTTAATTTAAGTTTTGAATATGCTGTTGTGTTTTCCACATCTTAACTTTTCCCAAAGAAGTAGAGAAAAGAACCAAACCCTGCTGCAGCCTCTCTTATAGCCTCATCATGCTTCATCTGCTGCAAGATGCAAAATGGATCTATACTTCCAAGATACACTCCAACATTCTTGGTTTTGTGTATGTTTTCCAGTGAGCCACACAACACAGGAGGCAGGACTGTCTGTACATGTGCATTTACGTACATGCTCCAGATAATAACACAAGTACAGGTTGTTCAGCTTAAACTGTCAAACTGCAGCAACTGCATGTCTGAGCAACAAAACCCAGCTGTGTATGTGTGAGTGTGTGTTAACTGATAATGAAACATAGAAAGGGTGCTGGAATGGACTGCACCTTACCTTTCAAAAGCTCCCAAACCCTGCTGTCTTCATGACAAGCTGCAGACACACACACTCTCACAGCTATCCTAATTGGCGTCTCTCTCCTGCAGGGTGAGAAAATGGGATACCTGGGGGCATCTCTCACCCACTCGTTTCCTCCCACCTCTTGTCTACTGCTGCTTTCCTTTTCTATTTCTCCCACACTTGTTCTTCACTTTTTGCATCTCATTTCTTCTTTCCTCTGTTGTCTCATTACCTTACTTCTCTGCTATTTTCTCTGGACTCATTTTATATGATATCTTCCCTCAGGTTTGTTCCATTTCTCTTTACACTTCGCTCCTCACCCTTAACTTCAAGTTGTCCTTTATCAGGTAATTAATTGAATAGAATAAAAGAGGGACAGGAAGAGAGAACATATAGTATTTCCTATAAGCACAAAACTCACACAAACTGCAAATCAAACCATCAGCTGTCACGACTCCATCACAGGAACACAGTGTTTGTCATTGGTTATTAACTTCAGGTTCAGGTTTTTGAGCATCACAAAGCTGGTTATTACCAGTAACTTATCCTGTAAATTCAATTGTTTGAGTTTCTTCAGAGCACCATTAAATCCTTCTTTAGAATTTTTTAATAAAGTGGCAACAAAACAAACCCAATGAAAAACAGTAGAAGACCACTACTGACAGACCAGGGAAAGATGGCATTGATCAGGAAGGTATCATAGATGCTAATGGTAACCCTGAGGGTGCTAAACTCCCAAAGTTTTTTTTTTTTTTTTTTAGTAAACTATTCTGCACCTCTGCGATGGACTGGTGACCTGTCCAGGGTGTACCCTGCCTTCACCTGAAACACTGCTGGGATAGGCTCCAGCTC
>JBAMHW010000018.1:26547338-26559583 GCA_037177495.1 Rhadinocentrus ornatus | reverse complement strand
ATAGATGGTCCTCCATTTCAATGTAAGCTGGCAAGCTGAATCATCCACGGTTGTCTTGGCTTGTTAACACCACCCCCGCGATCTCCAAAGATTCAAAGATTGCAATGCAACATGGCAGCCTCCAGTTGGGTGCACCGCCATCTATGTATTTATAAACATCTAATTCTAGGCTACGAGAATGATTTCATTTGGATGGGATTGTGATTAAACTTTGATAAAATACGTATTTAGGAAAGCAATTCCTGATTTTTGCTAATAAAAAAACAAAACAACTTCACACTGTACCTTTTAATGAAATTTTTGCCTTAATGAAATGATATTCTATAATTATCATTATTCTCTGATCATATAATTTTACAAATGCAAACTTGTCTATAACTGAGCACTGTTATGAAATACATATTTATCATGTTTAGTTGGATATTTTTATTGAGGCTTTGAAAATAAAATGTCATCTGCAAAAAAAATGTTGTCACATCAGAAATTACCCCCTTTTTGTTAAAAAAGAACGGTAGTAATGATGTGTAAATACTCACCAGCTGGAATAGATTGTTTTAATTTACTTCTGTCAGGAGACAAACATCACAACTTTAAATAGTCCAAATCAAAGTCAATATCTCTAAATTAATAACTAAAATTGGATCTAAATAGATTATTTCTCACCAAATGTGTGCAGTCTCATCACTAAAACTTTTACATGTGCGAAATGGGTCGCTATTGTCAACTCTGACTAATATCAACTATGAACTGTTAATGTCGGACAAGTGCAGCATTTAAACACAAACTCAGAGAGGACATCTCACACATGATTCAAAGCCGGTGGGTCATTAATCCACTCTGCAGTCTGTTTTGGAGGACACTGTTGGTGGAAATAAGGAGACAGACAGAGGGGGGTAGAGACAGAAGGAAACAGAATGATTGAGAGGGACGGAATACGGGACAGTAATAAAATACTGAGAGATGCTGTTTTTACACATAATGTCGCCAAGGTATTAGAGCAGAGAAGTTAAAAGAGCAGAAGAGCTGCAAAGAAGAAAAAAACAAAAACAAATATAAGGTTGGATTAAAGGGACAGAATGGACTAGAATGAGTAAATTGACTCAGGAAATCAATTGCAGGGGCTTACAGTACAACTTTGAAGGCACATGGAACCTTTTTCCATGTTTTCTGACTAATCTTTAGTGTTAACATTATTTATCACCTAAATGTCACCAAAGCTAAAAAAACAACAAAAAAAAACATACCTACATTTTAGTAATTTTAATACAGAAGGAACAATATCAAGTTGTCTTTAATTATGGCTTATAAGACTTTATTCAGTAACCTGGACACTATCACATCCTTGTTCCTGGATTTCCATGTATGCTATGGTTAAACTGGCATTGTGAGGATACTGAAGTTAAACTATGTGTTGGAAATGCAACTATGATTTTGGTCCTAAGGAGTAAAATTAAATCCATTTTTCTTGATTTGAATAACCTTGATGTGCTGTGTGAACTGTTGTTTTAAGGTATTTGATGTCTGAATAACAATGTTATATGAACATGTTAAAGAGGACGAAAAAAACACAAGTCATTCCATGCATTTCAAAAGTCAGCTCAGGATAATGGTTTCCTTTTTTCTTCAAGTATCTAGTAAATGAGCTGAATGGTTAACTACAATTAATAGGTATTAGCATGCTATCCCCTGTTAGTTTGAAGAGTTTATACCAACAACTTCAGCCACTTTATTTCCTCACAACTGAATTTGGTTACTCAGTAATGTTTTGGTTGATGAATATAAGTCTGACCAGAGGTAATAAATGACAGCCATCACTTTAGTCAATATTTTACTTTTGAATGAGATAAGCTAATGTTGTGCTTGAACACAGATTAGCTATGATTGCTTTGTTCTAGGTTTTTTTTTGTATGCAGTAGTAACTTGTTTAACTCTAGGAATCATAGGGGATTTTAGAGTCACATAGTTCAGAGACAGTGTTTTCTAATGGAAGAAAAATTAGATTTATATAAGGATTGTACATGAATATTACTGATGACCTTTTTTTGTTTTATACATTTTAAACCTTGAAGGATAATGCAAATACAAGCATCTATAAACGCAAGAAAAATGCTCAAATATTCAAGGCATGCTAGCTATCTAAATATTTATATTTATATCTATATTTAATCGGCTTTTATTGTAATAAGTGAGCACATTTTTAGATTTGTTTACCAGTTCTTCTTCTTCTCTAAGAGGGAGGAGGAATCTGAAGAGGACAAAAACCTGTGCAAAAGACATTATTTTAAAATTTTTTTCCCCATTTACCTTGTGAAAACAAATTTACACCACTATAATGCTCTAATGGAGCTGTCAATTCTAAAAGTCCTTGAAATTACACACTTCGTTTTCCTTTAGATATATTTGTCATTCTCTAACGAGTAATCAAATCTTTTTCCGCCCACGCATCTAATTTCACAGCTTTAGTGTAAGTCATTAGCACAGCTTCAGGAACTAAGTGAAGGCAAATTGGATATACAAACACAAGCCCTCTTTACTTGTGAGAATGCATGCATTAAAAGTGCTATTTTAAATTTGGTTCTCACAAATGTGATAAAGATTTGAGTCCAGGTGATGAACAATATGCATGCATGCAATTTACATCTACATCCATAATTCACTCAGACATTATCACTTTTCAAGGACAAAGCTGTTAAAATGAAATGGATTTCTGTCTAATTAAACTTTAATCAAAAGCTTTACTGCTTTAAAGTTGTATTTGCCACATTGCAAAACCTGTGAACTCCACTTAAATGTGGGGAGATACCACGCCACCAAAAACTGTTACCCTATCACTGCAGCAATTAGCATAGCATTATCTGCTTCTTTTACACACTTTGACCCTGCAGTCTACCTAACAGGGTCCATGCACACATAAACTAATGAGAAACCTGGTTGTGATCACCTGAAGCATCAGGAGCTCATAATAAGGGAACATTCACACCAGGATAGCGCAGAGGATTTGGTTCAATTGGGAGGGGTTTCCCACAAAATTTGCACCTTCATTTGGTTTGGTTTACTTTTACATTGCACTTCATCAAGCTCAAACAGATCAAACTGCAGTTACAACTCAAGCAAAACTAACTTTATAGTCTTGATTTTGTATTCGTGCACAAAACTAATAAACAATAAGGGTCCCTTAATTAATGTTAGTGCATTATTAAGCATTAATTAAATTTTGAATAATATATTATTAACTAATTAGTTGCCTACCTGATGACATACACAGATCAGCATTAGTAAATGATTACTTACGACATAAATAATGGTTGATTAGTTCCGATCCAGGTAATGTGCACCATATAGGGAAGGATCGGTAGATGCATTAGTAAGCTGTTACTTAATACTTATTCACTAAAAAGCTACACCATTAGTAAAAAATTACTTGAGAAGTTTTTAAGGGCTTCCTAACATGTTACTAACATGGTAATTAATGCTGAGTAATGCATACACAATGACAAATAATTGTATAATTCAACTTTTGTTAACACATAATAATGCATTAAGTAAGGTTAAGTAGTAAACATTAATTATCTGCGTATTAATACATTATGTAATATGCAAACTAATGCTAAGTAAAACATAATATTAGTTATTAATACATTACTCAACATTTAATTAATGCTTAATAATGCACTAACTAATGTTAATTAAGGGACCCTCATTGTAAAGTGTAGCCGAATCTGTACAGTATGAACAGCAGGCAAGGAAGCAAGCTATCCAGCATGTTGCGCTGGGAGTGGGCAGTTAATTCTTACAAGGGGCCACATGAGAAACCTTAATTGTGTCAGGGGATCAAACCAACGACAACTTAGACTTAATTCTGCTCAACTTTCTTCTGTTGTTAAATTCACTAAATGATATATTATGAATAGCTTGTATAGGTAATCAGAAGAATAAACTATTCTGTACATATTTAGGCTATGTGAACTTGTGGTGCATAGGTCAAATAAGAAAAAAACAATCGCTGAATCAGTGCAGTTTAATTTTAACTTGTTAATCTTCATAGATGAAAAACAACAAACAAGTTTAAAGAAATGTAACAATAAAAAACTTGGAATTTTTTCCTCCTCATTTTACCTTTTCAGTGAGAAAAATCCAGTCTGTTCTGGGCTTGAACGAGGCATTGAAATCTGGCTGAATGTCAGAGGTGGCTATACGAAGGGCAGCTGAGAGGTGGTCATCAGTGATAGAGGATCAGTGTTTGGATTAGTTTAACTTTGTCACTGAGAATGTCTGTTCACATACATAAGTAGATCCAAAGAGGACTAGAATCCTCTGAGCAGGCCTCCTCAGGTGTGGAAAGTTCTCCTCTTTGAGCAGCATCAAAGACGTGGTTCATCTTTAACACCGTCTTCCACAACACTACCTGATATATAACACAATGTAAAAATGTCAATATCTGCACAGGGTTAAATTCTGTCACTTTATCCTGCGTTCTCTTTAAAATGTTTGGTCGTGGAGTGGCGATTCAAATTGTAATCTTCAACACAGCGACCTGTGTACCACAAATCAAGCACACAGCTTTACTTTTAATTTCTGTGAAGAAGTACCTGTACAACTTCTTTTCTTAGCATGAGCTAACATCTTAAGGGTAACCTGGCTAGCATCACTTGTCGCTGTTCACCGTCACTCAAAGCTTGCATCACGCACATACGTCAATAAGGAAGTAGCGTAATACTTTTCAAAATAAAAGGAGCACAGTTGGATTGCACGTACAAAAAAGATATTTTCACTATCTATGTTTTTGATAGATAGTGACAATGCTATGTAATTTTTTAATGGCCTTCTATGGGCCAGACAGGGACGCACAAATGGCCGGATGTGGCCCGCGGGCCGTAATATGCCCAGGTCTGCGTTAGAGAGAGGAAGCTCTACATCACTTCCTGTCTTTGGGTTGCTTGATAGTTTGTTGTCACATTAGGAGCATTTCCATTACCCCTACAATTGTGCAAAATCTAAATATCACAATAAAAAAAAAAAAAATGGTAATGGAAACGACTACATTTAAAAAAACCTCTCTAATAAGAAGTTTTTACTTTCTTATGAGGTGGTTTTCAGACGTGTCTATAAGAGTATTTTGTTGACATTGACATGTACCTGGACGTGACAAAGGGGGTCACGTGACCAGGAGGAGACCGAAACCTTTTTGCCAATAATAATTCAAGAAGAAATCATAACTGCCATCCTTCATCGTAAACAACAGCAAAAGGCAGAGTTTTACAAAGAATTAGAAATTTCCATCCTCAAAGCGGAGTCTTGGGGGACGAGATTTTATGAAAATAAAGGCTAATGCGCTAAACACTATTATATGGAAACACCTGTAAATCGCAATTGCACTTTTTCAAAATTTTGGAAATGTCTTTTATTTTACAAAAAACTGTAATGAAAACGCAGCTATTGTAAGCAGACCATATCTGGATTCACTTGTCAATGAAGTAAGACCCCAGTGTTCGAATGAACTGGAGTTAGGCTGTTTGATCCGCAACAGAGTATGAATGAGCGTTCACACTGCTCCAAACTAACCATAGAGTCTGTGGAAGTGGACCGGAGTTTTAGTTTAAGAGTTTGTTTGGCATTGAAAAGTGGGCACAGTCCACACACTTCACACCACTGCTTATCCAAGAAATGCATTTTCCAGACAAATGTTTGCCATTTGAAAGGGAAATAAACAGGCCAACGGTATAAGGTTTATTTTCAACAAATATTGTTGCATTATTTTTAATTTTTTTTTTTTTTGTAGAAGGGTTGAGGAAGTAGTGTATTTATAGAGGTCTGATCTACATTCCTTACAACAGTTATTTACTATGACATTGTCATACACCTGTACCAGGGGTATTCAACTAAAACTAATAACTCGCCTCAAAAAGACCTAGGGTAATTGTCACTGTTGTTCTGTCAAGTGAAGTTGAACGTGCATCTGGGTAGGGGCAAGCTGGTAGCAAAATCTCTAACCTATCAGAATCTGTGACCACGAGGGGGATTGCATACGTCTCTCTGCATGTACGTCTTTGAAGACGAGTGAAGTCTTGAAAAATTGTATTTAAGTCTGAGTTCATTACAATGCAGGTACACGTTCTGATGGCTATCAGAAATTGTGACCTAGATCACCCTCTTATAGTCTGGACTCTTCTAACATAATATCTGATACTGTGGACAGCTGTGAGAGAATCAGAGGGGCTTCATAACAAGAGCAGGACAAGCCCAAATAAGCAACTACACAACAAGCCAAGATACTCACAACTGACGATATTTGCAAAAGACCTAACAGAAAGTGCAAAGTCACTAATAACAGGCAGATTTAGCAACACTCCTGCTTTTCTCTGGAGCAGTCGCCTTTATCCCTGCTTTGTTTGATCTAGCTGGCAATTTACCGTCATGCTGGGAGCCTCACACACTGAGTGGCTGAGTGTATCATGTGGGATGGCTTACCTCATGTGCAATTGGTCCCCTGTGTTTTCTAACTGCTACCGTGAACTCCAGTTAAAGTAAAAGCACCCCGTCAGATTTTAGATTTTAACTCTGGGTCCATACGGGACAGGTTTTGGGTCTGGATGCCGACCATGATCCGCTTGTTTGTGACCTCTGACCAATACAAACAAAAAGAAAAGTAGTATGAGTGGGGTGGCTGAGAAGGAGAGTTGGGTTGTGATGCCCCCATTGTCACCAGTCCTTCTATTGGTAAGCACCCTATAAATCTGTGATTCCTACGTACAAAGACATCTCTGCAAAAGAATGGTTGACTTTTGCTGTCTTTGTCATCATTATGTTGTACTCTTTATTACTACTGATTTTTCCTCCCGTTTTGGGGGCACTTTATTAGTAATCCTATACATTTGGTGTCAGAAATGGGATTTGAACCTAAGCCTCCTCAGAGACTTAAAGCACAGGTTTGCTAACTCACCATGTAGTCTACACTTGACTTCAGGATTATGGATTGGCTAAATAAAAGTTTACTCGGTATGAACTGAGGTTTTCTGTTAAAAACAAATGTGTGTTTTGGAGCATATAGGTTGATTTTGTTTTGAGTCATTTGTGTCACACGAGTGAAACAGCTCTCCACCACTGAATGCTTGTAAAAGAAACACTGATCTGCCTTACACATGTCGATAGAAACTTTCTAACTCCCCGGTGAGGCTTTGAAGTGATAATAGCCAAGTTCTCTCCTTCCAACAGTTCTTGCCACAAGTATATGGATTCTGTGGCAGGTCATTTGTTATCAAAATTGCTCTCACATCTCTGCTTCTCCTACCTTTTTCCTCTTTAGCCTTTTCTCTCCTCCTCCTGTCTTGCCATACAGCCCTCTCATCTACCTCCTCTACCTGTCTCTGTTGTTAGTCACTGTGCTATATGGCTTTGTCAGGTCATGTGTTATCGACTGCACACAGGCTCACACACATACAGAGGAAATCTCATACAGTGAGAGAGTGACTGCAGGAACGTTCACTTCTTTAAGTTAAAACTGTGACCTTTAAAAGTATCCTCATTCTCTTACTCTTTTGAACTTATAGCCATATGCATTTATTTAATTGTTTGCACAGCTGATCATTTACATGGCTGAACTGCAGCTGCCTTCATGTGAAGGTGTCTAAATGCTTAAATTGATTTGATGAAATAAAGAACTTTAATTTCTCCCAAGTCCTAACAAGGCAGGTGAATCTTTCTTTTTTTTTCTTTTGTATATATATCTGCTCTTGTTGGCACTAATACACCAAAACAAATTCTTTGTACGTGTAAACCTAGTTGGCAATAAACCTAATTCTGATTCTGAGAAGTGTTTAAATGATTTTTACCTAATGATCCTCCTGGTAGAGGACCAAAACCATCATAAACAGAAATTAATATTTATAAAATAATTATTTTCTTAATTGCAAACTTGACAATCCAATAAGATCACTCATTTCATAGCCAGGCTTTCATATGTCAGTGAGCAAGTATAGGCAAGTGCAGGCTTGTAGTCTGGATACTTGTGTCTATGTGAACATGAATAGTTATCTCAAGCTCAACTGAGAATAGTGTTGTAATAATCCAGTCGAAGTTCAGACTTGAACCTGATACAACATTGCAGCAAACTTTAATAAATTGAGAGCTTATAAATAAGATGTCACACAACATGATTTTTTCCAGGCATTACTACAAACGGTGGTACTATAAGCTGCTAAATCCTGTGATGGACTTAGTTTTTACAGACAAGTTTTAGTTTTTGTTATGTTGTTCGCCTGTTGAGGAACAGAAATTTAAAAATTTCCCCCTATTTAAAATCTTAAAAATTAGTTGGGTTTTTTCATGACATTTATTTTGTTTTTAGACTCCCTCTTTGCTGTAAGTTTATTTTGATTTGTGATTGCAGTAAGCAGTTATTGTTGGTGTGGGAATAGCGGCTCCTCTAGGATTATTTCCTGCCACCATGTTTCACAGCCAGCTGGAATAGTGTCAAGTCTTTCTAGGTCCTTTTAACGTCTCTAGAGATGTTGCACATTTTTGTCTGTAAAACAAAAAATGAATGATCTTTCTCAAAATACCTGTGATTATTTAAAAATTGTATCTTCTATTACAGCTTTACAATTTGAAAATGAAGCCAAGAAGAAGTGCAGAAGTTTGATGTCAAATCAAAAAATCTGAATTGGAGTATACTAAAAGATCAGTTTGAGATTATTTTCTCAGTGCTGCCAAAACATGACAGCTTACAATTGCTTTAAAGATTTTATTTTAGTTTTAATTTTAAAATGTTTGAAGCTTTAAAAAGTCCTTTTAGATTCATTGTACACTATCACTGTTTATCAGCAAGATGGCTGCGACTATCACACCTCTTCCCAGGTCTCATTCTTATCCCATCCCACCATTTCTAACCTGTCCTCTGTGGATCAATGCACCAACTCACCCCTTCTCAACACACACACACTCGCTCACACTGAGTGTGGGCAGTGGTAGGCTGAGCACCTTTGAAGTCCTGTGTGTGTTTGTCTCCAGTGGTCTGAGCCATCAAAGTTTCCATTTATTGGTTCCTGTGTGACAGACTTCTCATTCTGACACACCGTCACCTCCTCACTTCCTACACACACACACAGACATACACACACATCCATGTGAATTACAGTATAACGGAGACTCAGAGCCATTCTGACCTTCAATGCTTACAAGCCTCTCTAAGCAATGCAGGAGAAAGCTTACAGCCAGACTCAGACTCTGATTCCTTTTCACAGCCGGGTTCAGCAATAGGTTTGGAGCACGCTACTGATGCACATCTCATCAGTGTGAGTTTCCAGATTTAATCCTCTGTCTTGTGCCTTTTTTATTTTTTACTGAAATTTTTGAGTATTTTCATATATCAAACATTAGTATAACAATCTTTACATTGAATAAGGACTTTTCTCACAAAAAACAGGCAAAAACAACCCCCGCAAAAAAAGAAAGGAAAAAATAGTAAATGTGAAAAAAGAAAAATAAATAAAAAAAACTTTATCCGAAAAGCTTTTACTTCCCTTAGTCCACAGATGCTTCCACTGTCATAAGTTATCCATTTCTTCCATTTATGACAGACATAAATTGTAAGCTGGTAGGTTATTTTTCCCATGATGTATATTTCTGTCATAGTTTCTAGCCATTGTTCTATGGTAGGGGGTTCAGTTTGTGTTTTTTTTTCTTGTTATTGCCTTTTTACTTGTAATCAACGATATCTTAGTTTAATATCTGTCATCACCAACAACATAATGGTTTATATTTCCAAGATACACAACTTTACATTCTCGTGGTATTGTATAACCCAGAATCTCTTTGACTGTATCATACACATTTATCCAAAACGCAAGGATTTCATCACATTGCCAAAAAATGTGTGTGTGGTTTGCTTTCCTACTTTCACACATCTGCCAGCATGATTGCTGTGTACCAGTTTGTCTACTTTTTATTTTAGGTGTAATAAAGTATCTAGTTAAATTTTCCATCCAAATTCCCTCCACATTCCTGATTCTGTTTTGGTGCATTGTGTTTTGCACATTTTCAGTCTTTTTTCTGTTGTAATTTCTGTGTTAAGTTCCCTCTCCCACTTGGCTTTAATGTACATAGTGGAATAGGTTGAACACTTAGATTGCCTTTAGTCTTGTTCCACTCTGTCTGAATTATTACACCAATCAATCCACTTACGGTTTCCATGATTTGTATTTCTTTCATAAAATAGTCCCTCAGCTGCAAATATCTAAAAAAAAAATCTGTGTTTTCTAATCCATATCTCTCTTGCAAGTCCTGAAAGGTCATTATATTCCATTCTTAACCATTGTACACATTGCTGTGATCCCCATTCTACCGCAGTTTCTGAAATTTTGATCAATCAAGCCTTTAAATCTGTCATCATAGGCAAACCAGCTCAACAGTCTCACTTTCCTTTCTAATTTGTATTGTTTAATTACATCAAACCAAATAGTCAATGTGTGATAAATAATTGGATCAATTGAATCTTGGAGAGACTTTACCAGTTTAATATTACCAACTAAGGACTGGACTGGGGTGCCCACAACAATCATATCAATGTCTTTCCATTTTGCGCTATAGTCATTGTCACACCACTTTATAATTGGTGCAAGTCGTGTTGCATAGTAATCTTTTAAATTTGGGAGTGCCATACCACCCTTTTCTTTGGCCAATTGCAATATACAGTATTTTGTTCTTGGCTTTCTGCCATTCCAGATAAATCTGGCTTGACTCGGCTGTATTTAACCGCGGTCATTTTTTCAAATTAGAAAGTAAACCTGGGTTCATATCTCTCTAGTATGAACAGGCATTTTAAGAGGTTTTTTTTTAAGTCAGCTAGTCAGGCCAATTGATGTAATCATGATATATTGCTTTAATAATTTAATGAAAAATGCTTGATCTCCAAAAGGAAATTGTAAAATGCTTTTCGTATGATGTGTGTGCGCCACACACAAGCATTTATTTAGTTTGTTCTCTTTTTTGACATTCTGTAGGCCCTAGTGTCTGTGCACAGTAGGTTGATGAGAAAGTGGGTCAGATGCTGGGATTGAACCTGGGCTGGCTTCATTATGATGCTTTAGCCTCTGTATGGGAATAAACAGCCGCTATGCCAGATGAGCTAAACACTGTGCTCACAAGAGCATTCAGATACACCATAACTAATTTATTTTATTGGTTTTCCATCTAGTCTTTTCAGTGATGGTTTAGTAACCTATTGGTTTCTTACTTTCACTGTCTGTGGCAACTCTAGTAGAATCAGCTATTAAATGCCTTCAAACCATGGGGGCAAGGCAATTCCTCCTGGACTGAAGCTGCAGCTAACTTTGGGTTAAATGTCCATCACTTTACACAGCAGTGCTAAAGCAGAAACTCCTATAATGTCCTTCCACTCTCTACCATCCCATCCTCCCAAATCCCCCTTCATTATCCCCTCCCTCCTATCCCATCGCTTTACCTCCATACCCTGTGCATACAAGCAGATACCCACATTAACCCACATGCTAGCACACACCCTGCCCCTACCTCCCCCATCCATCAACCCCGGAGGGTGGCCTGGGCTGACAGGAGAGCAGCAGGTTCCAGTTCCAATAACTACCCCACGCACCACCCCCAAAGTGCAGCAGCCTGGGTACCTCTGGAACCAGCAGCCCCCAGCAATAAAGCCAGCCGAGACACCCTGTCAATAGATCAATCCATGTTAACGGATTGATTCAATGCATGTTAATATTTATAAGTGGATGATGAGCGGTTAAAACTTCATTTTGTTTTGACATATTGATTCCGGTAAGTTTTTGGGTTTGCTGGACATCAGTGTTGTTTTTGTTGCGAAAAAAAACTTCAGTGAGTAATAATCGTTAGTGCTTTGCATGGTATGCTAGCTGCTGTCGACCACGGCTAATTGCTGACTCATTTTGTGGGTATATTGTTACGTGTGTCATTTTGCTTTTAAGACAATGTTTAAAAGCAAGGTAGGTATGGGGTATAAGAGTGTGCATTCGAGTTAATGAGAGACGGTAATTCAATTAATGATTTTCAGACATGATTAAAACATGATTTAATTTATTATTTTTACACCATGTGGTGGAAAAAAGCTGAAACCCTGTAAAACAGTGTTTAAGGTCCGGTCATGTCAGTCAGTCAGTCATCATCTGTACCGTTTATTCTTATTATGGGTCGCGGGGTAAGCTGGAGCCTATCCCAGCAGTGTTTCAGGTGAAAGGCAGGGTACACCCTGGACAGGT
>JBAMHW010000018.1:26518587-26537668 GCA_037177495.1 Rhadinocentrus ornatus | reverse complement strand
AACTTGTTCTCCGTTTTCCCCCTCACTGTTTCATGAATGAGGTCTCTCTCTTGAATAACAAGCTACAGAGACCACATGGCACATTTGTTTCCAAAGCCTCCAAGAAACAAAGATGACATGGGAGAAAAGCACTCCGGAGCATGCTCTGTGCTGCTTAATTAGCAAGCTGGTGTTGGCTCAGAGTAATCCATGTTCTTGGTCTCATTTCATGCCGGGGAAATTAAAGATGCTTACAGATGTCTGGAATTCATGGAAAGCTAATTGTCTATCACACTTTGTGGGCTTGTTTTGTCTTTGATTCCCTTACTAGTTTTATTTTTTTTGTGGTACTTTGCTTCATATCCATCATCTTCCTTTGATTCTTTTCCTCCTTTCACAGTGCCATTTGGTTGCCTTTTCTTTTGCTGCAAAATCGGAGAGAAAATCAGCATCACTGTCATTGTATTAGTATTTTTTTTCTTTAATAACTGTTGACTTGACAACACATGTAATGATTTCTGCCTGATTTAAAAGTTAAAACTGTGATCATTTAGGTAATTTTCTAAAGCAGGAGACTTACTGTTGATGTAATCAGAGACTTATTGATGTGTGATATCTTTAGACTGGTTGGTTCATTTTTAGAATGAGCTTTAATAACCACAATGAAACAAGAATCAGACAAAGCTTCTATGAAAATCTTGCTGTTGCAGCTTCTTTTTGTCTGTGTCTTGATAACTCTTAATTTCTCTCTCTCATGGTTTCTTTCCTTATCCATCTCACCTCACTCGCCTCTCCTCTTCATTTACCTTTTATCTCTTTTTTTCTGCTTTCACTCACTCACTTCCCTTTTTCATCTCATTTTTCCATCTCCCTGACTTCATCATCCTACTCCCAATATGAACACTTCTTTAGCTACATCTGGAAAATGGCACCACACCACATTTTTAATTAAAACAATGTCTTTCTTATCAATATGTCCTCTATTTATCCAGCACACCTGAGTTCTGGGCAGGGTCAACTAATAGGTGTTTGAGACAGATAAAAAGCTATTTCATTGTTCGTTTATGTGACATATTTAATGTATGTTCATTGCTTTATTTTCTTTGTCTAATTAACAAAGCATTTCCAGTTCATTTCTTATTTAATTTCCCTTCACCTTTACAACTGGGAGCAAAATAAAACTGACAACAGATGGCACAGCGCCTAAAGGCATCTTGAATAATGCCCAAGGAATAAAATGACACAAAGCTTCATTATTGCATTTAGAAAAAAAAATCTTTACAAATGGGGAAAAAAGAAACCTTTTTAAAAATGCTCCGTTACGAAAAGAGACATGGCTGATTGAAGCTGATTAAAGAACTAAATCTTCTAAGTCTTCCAACTACAAGGCCATATTATTATAGAAATGTTTGTCCTGGTCTGGTTGGCTCTTGGATTCAATGTTAAGTTTTGTCTTTTAGTTTTTTAGACAAATATTAACACTGATAAGACTGATAGTCTAGGACGGTGGTTCCCAACCAGGGGTTCTGGACACCCCAAGGGGCTCCGCCAAAGAGCACAGGGGGTCCCCGAGGCCATTGTGACGTCCCAATTTTAAGAACAAAAAGTAAGGCTAAATTTTGTCAGTTTAACTCTGGCTTTATGGAAGGATAGGACTCAGCCAGAATATGTTATTTATGGTGAGAATCTTACTTTTGATAGCATAAAATGAAGTGTGGTTTCAGCACAGGGTAAAGCAGGGGGTGCAGAGCATTTTGGTATTTGCATGAAGGCGTCCCCAAGGAAAATAAGTTGGGAACCACTGGTCTAGGAAATTGATTGGGCAGGAAATGCTGAAAAATGTTGCACCTTCCTTTAGTTTACTTTGCTTTCACACTTCACTTAGTCAGACCAAAACCACGTGGACAACATCACGGCTTGTTTGGGGCAGTACTGCCCAAACTGCCCACTGACGTGAAGGAAAAAAGCATGCAGAAGACAACCCAGCAAACTCGCGGGCACGAGTTGGGATATTTAAGAAAATTAGCATGTTAGCAACATGTCAGTCATGATTAAGATGATCTGATGGTCATTTTTTTCAGTTTTTCTGAAGATGTGTGCTTTGATATAGAGGATATCAAAGATGTGGCAAACAGCTGATTCAGACTCTGCAGGAGGGAGGTTGTTGGGGAAACATTAGGGCAGGGTTTAAAAAATTGATTATTTTTTTCCCATCTTCCATCCCAGCATTTCTGGCTGTGAAACTGGGGGAAACACTATACTGTTTTAGTATTTCAGAAATGCATGTAGATGCATCAGATCCGATTATTATAGTAATCGGATTACTCCCAGATAACTGAGTTTGATTGTCAAGTAAATGCACTCTGTGTTTTATAAAAATATTTATCATAGAATGTCTTTTATATTCAAGAAAAATAGGTGTTACACAATTAGCTGTAAAAGGAATTGATTTGGAATCAGATTTCATCAAAATTGAATCGAAATAGGCTGTTGTGAATCGAATCAATTCAGGAAATTAGTGACGACAACCAGCCTTTGAAAACAACTCAAGAGTTTTTACAAAACCCAATTTTACCATCAAACCCTGCGTTCATTTATGGTAAAATGGTATAAAATCTACAGGAATGGGACCTTTGGCTCATTAGACAAATTTAAAAAGACTGTTTTTTGGCAAAATCAATATAAGTACACACACCCACAAACATCTCTATCAGTGAGCATGATTAATTGGTCAATAATTATTATATGTGGATCGAGCAAGAAAAGTGCAAAATGAACTTGTTTGAACATAAATGTTACAAGTCCCCTTCACTGAACCCTCTATATTTTACTCAGTTTCAGTTTGAAAGTGTTAAATCATATATTTGGGTTATTTAACACCCTGACAGCTAATTAATCAGCTCACAGGTTCAAACAAAATGCCTGATATCAGCTCTTGTCCAATACTAAGGGCAGGTACCCTGTTGTTTTTTTTTGGGTTTTTTTTGAGGAGGATGTCAACTTTTATCTCTTTTCAAAAACATCCTGGAGAGTTCAGAGTCAACTGTCTATGTCCACAGTTCACCAAGCAGGCAGACACAGATAGCTTCAGGAGAGAAAGTCAGCGGGTGGTGACAGCAATATGACAAGATCAGGTGAATGCGTTGCAAGAGTAATTTGAGCCTGTAGAACTTTTCCCAGAAGAGGTCCCATCATTCCTGCAGGATCTTTTTACCTCTAGCTCCAGGAGACAGAACATGTAAGGGAAAGATCTGGCTACATTTGGGTGATTAAGTCAATTTAAAGTCTCCCTCCTGTAAAAATCCTGTTTTAATCTTGCTAGCTTTTGTAATTTTATTCTATTATTACTAAATTGAGAGACTTTATTGTCAATGTAACTTTACAAGTGATTCTTAATGGTGACAGTCAAATAGCAGCAATAATAATGTGGAGATTAAAACACAATATACCTTTTATTTACATATATTCATATCTACATATACATACATACAAACATACATACATTGATTGTATATATTGTAAATATTTATACACATACAACTACACACACACATATATATATATAATTTTTTTTTTTTTAAATTTGGGCTGTCAAAATAATTTAACGGCGGAAACTTATGTAATTGCACGAATATTTTTAATGCATTTAACGCATGCACGGAATGACAAGCCCCATATGTCTGTCATTTCTCTGTTATGACTGCGGGACGTAGAGAGGCCCATGATGGAAAAACTGAGTTACACCCGCACTTTTCCCGCATTCTCTTTTAAACTTGTCCTACACCAACGTGTTTGCTCTAGTGGCTCTCTGGAAGTCGTTGTTTGAGGAGTACAGCTGCTGCTTCCCTCTCGACTCTTGTTGCACCGCGAATCACGCTGTTGGTGATCAGCTGATTGGCTTTTCTCTCTTGTTCCGTTTGTTAATTGTTCAGTTGAGAAGGAGGAAACTAGTGGTTCATGGTTCACACCATCATATAACCATATAATGATCCAACAGTATCGTTTTGGCAAGACCTTCTCTAACTCAAAAGTTGGCTGGTGGTAGTTGGGGTTTATACTTCAGCTTTGCAGGGGCGGATCTAGAAAAGTTCTGATGTGGGGCCATGCAGGAGCACTGACCAGGAAAAGGGGAGACAAATCAGACCTTTTTTTTTGGTCTAGATTTTATGAAATATTGAACTGTTTATTACAACTAAAGTGATCATGTAGAAGTGATCAGGCCTGTAGTTGTTCATTTGTGTCTTGTCTAGATTGTCTCTTTTTAGCACAAGCTTGATTACAGCTGCTTTTAGAAGCTCTGGGAAGATTAAAGACAAGTTCACAATCTGTAACAGATCTGGCTCCATTCTTTGAGAGCTTTTTGAAAAAGGCCTGTGGGTAGGTTGTCCAAACAGCAAGAGGAGTTCAGCTGATGCAAGGACACAGTATTTCTTTTGAAGCAGCTGTTGATTAAGCGACAGCTTGTCGGATGTCTGATATTTTGTCGGTGAAAAATTTGGCAAACTCATTGCAGGCTTTGGTTGAATAAACTTCAGGTGCTACTGACACAGGAGGGTTTGTTATCCTGTCGACAAAAGCAAATAAGGGCCCAAGCATTGTGACGTTTTTTGCTGGTAATGTCAGAATAATAGGATTTCGTTTTGTTCCGCAGTTCTTTTTTTTTCATTTTTCACAATTGTGGAATTTTTCATGGATAATTTTTTTCCTTCCAGAGACAACCATCACCTTAATAGGACCAACAGCATTCATAATATTTAACATTTTAGCATTAAAAGTAGTGACCAGCTCATTATCTGAGCCCCCTGACAAGGCAGGTGTTAAAGAGATTAACTGGGTAAACATTCCACTAGTGTTTTCAGTTGTGCACCTTTTTGTGATCACCTCCCTTGAGACCAAACTAGAGTGTGTCCTTTAATGCAGCCTTTCCCAAGTTGTCCCGACCCACAAGTGGGTTGCGGGAGATCTTCTATGGGTCACCAAGTAAAGTATTATTCTTATTAGCCTGCTGTACTCTTGATCAAAATTTATATGTGCAGTTCACCTATCAACCACATGAGGGAGATTGTTTTGTTTTTTAATATGCTCATGGTTTCCATTATACATCACAGCTGTACGAAGAGTCAGCTACCAGCCTAAAATAATGGATGCTTGGCTAAAAGACGAAAAAACCTGAAGACCGAGCTAACACCAACACCGAGCAATTTACCAAACTACCGTCCCTGAGGGAAGCCAGTATGAAAATCCATTTTAACTAACTTCTCAATGGCAAAAAAACAACGTTCTGTAACGCTGGGTGGTGGTGGTGAGGACCCAAACGCAGGCAGTCAAGGTAGAAGGCAGAATGGTGCTTGTGACAATGGTTTATTTCCACAATCTCAGGACACGGAATCATACATAACCGGTATAAACCAAACACAGGCGTTATCATATAGGGTTTAACACACATACATGCACACATGCAAGGATCTGAAAAGACAACTGAAAACCATGGGACACTTACACAGAGGGAGTAATTAGAAGCTGGTGAAATGGATGAGTATTCAGACCAGGTGAATTAACGAACCAGGAACAGAAAATACAGAGCACATGAGGGAAACAGGACTAAACCAAAAACCTAAAGCAAACACATGACAGAAACCAAACACCACAACTAATAAACCAAGAAATATAACAACCAAAATAGGCAAAACCCAAATACAAGAAATAAGACAGTGAAAACATGACACGTTCAGCCAAAGAAAGGATTGTAGCTAATGTTAGTGGAGCTACTGCACACGACAGACGCCATAGTGATGATGGCTAAGAGGCAAGCAAAAGCAGTGGATGCGTTTTGCACTCCTCATGTACAAAAAACTGGACTGTAATTTTAAAAAAAACAAGCAGGCTCATCCCACATTAGCAAGGTAAGGGTTGACTTGTTTTCACATGGTCCAAAAAAATGGCAATGACAGGTGCATTTACACATTACTCTTTCTTCTGTCAGACCTGCATTTAAAAACACTTCATGAGGCATGTTTGTGATATCACCGACAATTTAAATCACTCTGATAGATCTGCCAAATGACCATTGTTCTAAAAATGGTCTACTTATATATACACTATAACTCACTGTTCATTTTGTTCTGATGTGCAAAGCATTGAATGTTATATGAAAGGTTTGCATTGGCTGTTTGGTTTTATTGGAAATAGGGAGAAAAACAAATTAACTGCCTTTTTTTGGATGTTTTTTGATTAAGTAAAAATTGTTATTCACATGTAATGATGAGAATAAGAAAACAATGAGAAGGCCTGTTAACTCGTCCTTTGTGTGTCACCTCACTGCATTTTACTTATTGTTGGCAACAGCAGGTGAATAAAAAAACTTGTGATTTATTAAATGTCTATTTATTTGAAATAGTTATGTTAAGTGGAAGATTAACTACTGATAAAAAAATTTGTTAATGCCGAAAATCTCTTTTCCGTGGAAAATGAGCTTAGTCTTTTCCAAGCCAATTTAAAGCCACAAGAGCTTTTTTGTTTTTACACACTACATGAATTTGGATTTAGGTACCTGTGTTGGCTTTTTACTTTTTTTGACCAGAGTTAAATTTAAATTACAACATGTAAAATTACATATATGTTATGAAGTTGTATATATGAAACTGTGATTATGACAATCTCTGTGCAGTGGAACCTATCATTGTAGAAGTTAGATCTACTTTTTGCCAGCCATCATCTTCCTTTATCAGCTCTGGAGTAATGGCTCCGACTTTGATGGAAGAAGAATCATCACCAGAATCCATTTTGCCCTTAAGCCCAAATTACTGCTAAGGAACTCTCCTGCTCTCACCTCAGTGCTTAGAGCTTCAGGCCTTACTGAACTGATACAACAGGAGGTGTCATAGTCCTCCACCAGGACAATGCCCTCCACAGGGGATTCTAGTGTGTAAAAATCCTGTAGCAGCTGCCTCACAAATCTGTCAGCTTTAATGGTAACACTGCTCTAAAACCTGCATGTTATCTATGAAGGCATGTCAAATAAGTTTGCATTTGTGGACATTTTTAGTCTGTAAATGTTTCTCAATGCATTTCATGCTTGCATCCTGAAGGTAGAACAAGAGACAATAAAGTTTAGGTCACCTATCTAATATTGGCATATTATTGAAACTAGTCAAGCTTTCTCAGCCTAACAGTGAGTGGGGTATTGGGCTTTCAGATACATTGGCCAATGATATGCAAAACACAAAGAGAAATGCATCCACAAAATGCAGGAGAAAACTCCCATACATTGTCTCAAGCCTTGATACAGTCTCACAAGAGCACAAAGCAGCAAAAATCTTTAAAACATAGCCTAAAGATATTGACCTTACACAGGAAAAACACCCATATCTTGATTTAATATCCCACCAACATAAAATATTGACCATACATACATACATACATACATACATACATACATACATACATACATACATACATACATACATACATACATACATACATATATATATATATACATATATACACACACACACAAGCCACACAAGTACCATAATATTTAGTAATTGTACTTTATGTCTGAAGTATGGATATGTACAGGATTTAAAGACTACTGAAAAAACATTAAAAGAAAAACTTTATTCCTTCTTTATTGGAGCTGTCAATTAAATGGATACATTTTTAGACAGGTAGTCTGTTAAACTTTTAGATGGTCTATAGAGTTCTTACATACACCTGCCAGCCATTTGATTAGTTACAACTTGCTAGTATCAAGTTGGATACACTGTTATCTTTAGAAGTGTCTTCATTTTTAGTGGTACAGATTGAGCAATGAGTTTTATCCCACCGGGCGTGGCCATCAGAAGATGCTACACTGTTGTCATAAAGAGATGGACATGGTCAACAACAATACTCAGGTAGGCTCTGTATATGTGTAGGTATGTATGTGTGTGTTTCTTTCTAAATGCAGTGTTCTTTATTTTAACTTTCAATCAATGGATGCTCATAAACAATGAGTACATAAGTTAATCTAAATCCAATAGTCTGGCATATCCAAACATAATTTTTACAAGATAGTTAATGTTTTTTGTTCACTGTAAATTTTCTCTCTACATTCAGCAGGACTTTTTTTCTTTAGGTTTTGTCGACATCGCTCTAGTTTTACTACTTAACCACCACGGGACAGTGCGAGTAGCTGAGGGTCAGAACAGACCTGAAAAAATTAATTATTTTTTCTGATGCAAGTCTGATTTATGGTACATTTCTCAACTACAAGCCACTGTCTGCAGTTGTGCGGAAATAAAACTGAAAACAAAAAACAAAGCACGTTTGTCTATATAAAAACTGAAGGGGTGTAAAACTTGTGACGAAGCTAATTCAGAAAGCAAAACTCTTGACATCATTAATAGAAAATGTTCCCAAAATACTAAAGATTAAAGTTTAATTAGAATGAAATAATAATGAGATTTGGGAATTGGGGAACCGCATTTGTTTGGAGTTATGTTTCTCTAAGAGCAGTATGTTTGTGTGTTAGTTCAGAATTTATGAAAGTGTAATTTTTTCTGGAATTATAACATTTTTGGTCAGCAACTGCACTCTATTGCAATGAACTGTTGCACACAATTGTTAGATTTTATTTTTGTCCAGGGATTTCAGGATTTTCTTTCCTAGGAAATCTAAAAAATACCAGAATGAACCACTTCAATACATCTGAATCATATCAGTGTATACACACATATATATAAGTAGCTGTTCTATATAAAAATACTGAAACACATCTTGTGAAAAGAAAGGCTGATACAGCAGATGCAGAAATCCTGCTGGATATGTCTGACAGAAGCTTGTAAAACTCTTGAGTGAACTAGATAAGCATGTATTATAACCTGCATTGTAAATTTGTAATCAAAGAGTTGATAAAATATAGGTAACTTGTTAAAGAGTCAAATATGCCCTACAGGAGACAGAGCCATCTAATAAATGAAGGTCAAAAGCAGTCAAACCAGCTTCCAACTGATATTAAAATGCAGGTGGGAGCTTAAAATATAACACTTGAGTTTTACTCATTCAATAAATTAACCATGCCCTTCTTTTCTCTGTATAATATGCATATATAAACACAGTTCATTTCTGTCTTCTTAGAAATCGAGGATTTTCCGCAGTAGGCCCTGAAAAGCTGTTAGACATGATGATTTCTGTGGGTTTTTTTTTTTGTATTTTGTTTCCTTTTTTTCATGCCTATAACCCAGCCAAAGAACCAGCCCCAGTGGTCATGTCTGATACGTCTCCCAGTACACACCATTACTAGTGGGATTAACAGGATTGAGGTTTTAACGGGCACACAGAGGGTTAGAGAGCCAACGTGAGACTAGAGGCTCTGGCAGCGGAAGACAAGATTCACGCCAGGAAGCACTCTGAAATGAGAGAGAGGAAAAATGAGGGCATGAGGGGAGGAAAGAGAGAAAGAGGAAAGGAAATGGGGGGGGGGAAACAATGGGACCAGTTGGGTGACAAATGCCAAAAGCTGGAGTCAAACTCGCAGCATCTTGAGTACATAGTGTCTTATCCTGCTGCACTGCAGTGCATGCTAGTGTGTCTAACATGCTTTGGTTTCAGTCCATTTGGAGACTAATTCAAAGTGTATAGTCCCTGACGGCCCAATTCCGAGGATGGCAGAGGTGTGTGTGTGTTTATGTGCTTTTGTGTGTATTTTTGTTGCACAAACTGCTACTTCCAGCACATAAGTTGCAATTTCATATTAATATTTTTCTTAAGTGCAAACATTGGATGATTTATTAAATGTTTTTGGATGACTTACATTAACATAAAGTAAAGACATTTCTGAATCATAGACAGAAGGTACATATGGGTTGAAAGAAAAGAGTAAATTAATACAGGCTGTTAAACAGGCATCACAAGTATAGAAAATGCAACAATCCAAATTACTTTAAAATTGATCAAAAGATCGGGCTGGTTATTATTTTGCTTGTGACAGCAGAATAAATATTTTTACCTGTAAGCTATTATTTCAGTTTATGGGGTTAGAACCTCATCTCATCAGAAAAAAGCTCATATCAAAAGAAAACTAAAAGATATTCACAGAATGAGGTAACTTCTGGACCTTACATACCACCATCACTTCAAACAAAAATAACTTTTTAAAATGAAGGAAAATAACTCAAAGGATCAAATTACAGACTCATGGATCAGTTTCCAAAGCAATTAAAAGAGCAAAACATTGCTGTGTTTGTCTTGACTGTAAAGTGTTCAGGTCTAATTTTTAGGATTACACATTACAATGTTGACCCTTTTAAAAAGTGAGATCCCCCACTTGGTGGGACGTTGAGTAGAGATGGTGCCAAATGGCCACTTCTGACTGAACTGCCTGAAACCTAATGAAGTTTGTTCTGCTTAGTTGTAATATTTTGTTTGTTTGTACTGTCGTCTTTTTTTCCCAGTCCTGTGATCAGAGTGCAGACTGCAAGTGTGACACCAGCAGTTTATCTTAACGTAAACTCTTTAAACAAAAAAAAAAGATAAAAGTCACTCATCAAGAAAGATGGACATCAATTATGATGTATAGAACAAAACTTTTTAATAACACTGGCTTGGGAAAAAAAAATTTAAATGGGAATGAACAGTTTTGCAGTTGATCGCATCAGACTGAAAATTTTATGAGATGCCTACTTAATAATTGTGCAACTTGATTGCTAAATTAGGTGAAATGATTACATGTTACTTCCACTTTGATTTGATTTATTGTATCCAGTTTATTGATAAAGCTCATTTACAGATTTCTTTTTCTTTTCATAACCCAGTCATAGTTCTTGTTTTTAGACATCAAGAACTTTAAGTTTTGTTTTTAGAAATTAAGAATTCAAGTTGGTTTCTCAAGTATGTGTTTGTGATTCTTTGAGAGAATTTTCCAGAGTGAACTGCAATCAACTGTTTTTGTGTCTTATAAAGATATTGCCCAACATGTTACCCAGCAGAAGGCAAATCTAAAATATACAGAAGCAGGCAAACTACCAGGGTTTAAGTCAGAACCTTTCAGCTCGAATAAATCATTGCCTTTGCAGATGTACACATCTTAAACACTGGTGAACACCTATTTATGACATTCTTTGTTGTTCTAATAAATGCCAAAAGGGATTTTGGGGACAGCCCAGTCAGCTCTCCATTGCTACAAATCTCTAAAAACTTACAGATAGACTCTTGATCTGTTGCGAACACCCCAGTGTGTTTCTCTAATTATAATATTGATAGACACAAACTCTTTGTCCAAGAAAAAGTGCACATGTTGCAAAAGCATTTTAGCAGCAGCACGGCATGAAAACCTACAACTAATTGGTCCTCTATGGGGCTTTTCTTACAGGCCTCTACTTTAGAGTAAAACAGCAGAGATGGAAGGAGACAGAAGGGAAGACAAACAGAGTCAGAGATAACTAAAGAGGAAGAAGAAACAGCAGACGCTGAGAGGAAGAGGAGGGCTTGCAAGTCAGCAAATACAGACGAACAGTTCTGACACACGATTGATTGAGAGCAGAAAAAGTAGAATTTATATGCTGTTTAGGGCTTTTGAGGCATTTGATATTTCTTTCATTCCTTAACCTTTAGTTTGTCTTATTACTGTGTTCAGTTTCAGAAAAACCAAACCAAGATAAAGAGGAAAGAGATCAGACAAGAAAACTGACAGCTCGGCAGAGAAAAAAAAGTCTCTTTCAAGAACTCATTGATTGGCTGTAGCTGCCCTCCAGTCCACTCATGTAGGGGCCTCTAAATGTCGTGTAGTCGTGTATTACTCCTTGTTTGCTGCTGTGCTTGTCATTTGATGTCACTCCACTGCACTGTGTTAACAAGGAGCATTCCCTGTACATGTTTAGCGAGCTACACAGCGATCTTGATTCTAATTCAGTGTGCAAGCGCTGTGCAGCACATTACACAACCTCATATCCAGCTCGTCACTCATCTTAACGCACTTTGGCTGTCAGTTTACCCACAATGAAGTCAGACCTGCTCAGAATAGAACAAACAACACAGCAATGAATGTTTACCCGCTGTGGATAATGCTTGCTTGTTTATGGATCAGCCAGGGCATGTCAGGAATATTAATGAATAAATACAAACTTATTTCGAAGCTCAATGAATAAAACAGGTCACAACTGTTTTATTTTAATACATACCTGCATACATATGAAGTGATTTTTTTTTCTCAATCAACGGATTGCAATGTGTCAAACTCCACCCTCTCCGCCCTTTCCCAAAGATTTCACCGCACGGTGCAATGCCACATGTAGACCTACCATAAAACTAACCATTTGCCAATCTGGCATATGCTTAAGCAGTCATTATCTGTCATTATCTGTACCGCTTATTCCTATTACGGGTCGCGGGGTAAGCTGGAGCCTATCCCAGCAGTGTTTCAGGTGATAGGCAGGGTACACCCTGGACAGGTCACCAGCCCATCGCAGGGCCAACATATATAGGGACAAACAACCAATCACACACACACTCATTCCAAGGGAGAATTTAGAGTCACCAATTAACCTAACATGCATGTCTTTGGACGGTGGGAGGAAGCCGGAGAACCCGGAGAGAACCCACGCATACATGGGGAGAACATACAATATATATACATAACTGACTTGGCTCCTAATGTTAGCATAATCAGAGGAAAATGTTAGCTTTGTGAGCTAACTAGCATTAGAGCTAATGGATTCTTTCAGCTTATAATGTTAGCAGACCTAACTGATTGTGTTAGCTCATACAAATCACCAGTATGAGACAGCCATTAAAATCTGTAGAAAGGAGGTATGTAGCAGGCTTTGCATCCAGTACTCACAAGAAGAATATGTAGTTCCAGTCTGGGTAGTTAGGCCATCAAGATATATTCCTCTCCATCTTTATAAACCGAGTTATGAGCTTTAACTTGTAGCAAGAGCAGGTGGCAATGAGCAGAGATGGTAATTTATTTATTGTTTTTAAGAATCTGAATCAGAATGAGGCTCTATTGCCAAGTAAGTTTGCACATACAAGGAATTTTCCTTGGGGTCGAGATGCTAAAAAAACAAAACACCCAAACACAAGCAGCCAACTCAACTTTATCAGTTGTGCACAAACCTTCTGCCATCAATGTAACACTGTAGGTGTTGACTATAAACTGAATTTGTGTCGCAAGTATGAGAAATAATTCAGGGACAACTTCTGGCCCAAACATATGATGGTGCTTAGCGTGCACCTGGTCACAACATAACACGGCAACTCTTCTTCTACTCAAACATCATGTGTATTTTGCAGTCTCAACCAAATCAACATGCATCCTCTCCACTGTATCAATAACACAATATATAGTACGAACAAAAGTACAACTTCACAAAAAAAAAAAAAAAAAAAAAAAAGAATCTCACCTCACACGCGATAAGTTTACATATCAGCTTCAGTAGCTTTCTGGAAGATATTTTCTAACTTTCAAATCCCATGACTTCATGCAGTGAGTTCAAAGCTTATTCACATTGTTCCTTTTAATATCTTCCCTTTCTCTGTTTTACAACGGTTAGACTGAATGTTGCTTTAGCTCCCCACAAAGTTATAAAACTAGAGTTGCATCTGCAATATACTGCTGGTTTGGCATAAATTCAGCTTGATGTAGTGGGACTGGAGATGTCATTGTCAATATTGATGTGCCTGCAATTTAGATTATAGTTTAATGTTTTGACAGCTGACCTTGGTACTGACATTTTACACTGTTAATGGTCTTTATAGTTTTACTCTAAATCATATTATATGTAAGACATGTCTGTAAATAAAAGTTGCATGTAAAAGGTAATAATTTATGAAATGGAATTTTTTAAACTGTCATTATACAATTTATCAATTCCACACTTTTTTAACTTTTTTTTTCCGAACTAAATATTTTAAACAAAGTAAATATTTGTTACAAAAACAACAAAAGAAGCTTTTAAAGTTTGAAAAAGATTTTGGAAGAGGTTGAGCACTTATCTAGTCCAAAACCTTTTGTCAATAACAACTTAAATACTGACAATTTCACAGCATCTCTGAATAATATTACACAATATCACTTACACCACACACAATGGTACTACACACAATAAATAATAATATACAATGTACATAGCTTTCAACAGATATCATTATTAGCTTCATATCCTTTAATAATCTCATCTTTTATCTTTTGTTTGAATTTTACTATTGATTGACTACATATCCTCACCACAGCTCTTCCAGAGTTGAACTCCTCTTGTTAAAATACAATGAAGTTTGATGTTTGTTCTCACAGCATGTATGTTCCTCTTAGGCTGAATTTACACTCCCTTAACTGGAAAGGCTTTTGGATATTGTAAGGCAATTGTTAATTTTTAACTTTGTGCATAATTTGCAGAATCTTGAATTTCAAATTTTCAATTTGATAAACAGAGAATTTGTTGGTTCTGTATAGGTGGATTTTGTAATTATTCTTATGGCTTTTAATGTTGACTTGTATGTGTTCCCCCACACTTTAACACAATAGGTCATGTATTGTAGTATGAAGGAGTAATACAAGGTGAACAATGGTGAGTGATTTAAAAAATATTTGACTTTATAAAGAACAGAAAGAACACATATTTGTGTTAATATAATTTATATGTTTCTTCCAGCTTAGTCTTTCATCTATATATACACCAAGAAATTTTATTTCTGACACTCTTTCAAGTTCTCTTTTATTTATCACAAGTTTCTTATTAGTGTTGATTGGTGTATTCCCAAATATTATATATTTAGTTTTATTTAAATTTAATGTTAATTTATTTACATCAAACCAACTCTTAAGTTTATTGAGTTAATTTCCAACAGTCTCCAAAATCTCCTCCAAATTGTAGCCACAACAAAATGGATTAGTATAATCTGCAAACAAAATAGTTTTTAACAAACTGGATACGTCACATACATACAAAATTAATAAACAAATAAAAATAATAATGAAACCGAACCTTGAGGAACTCCGAACTTTATTCTCATTGATTTTGATTGTACTTGATTTATTTCAACATATTGTTCTCCTCTAACCCCATATATTTCAAGTTTCTTTATCAATAATTCACGATCTACTGAATCAAAAGCCTTTTTTAAATCCCAAAAAATCCCAATGGCGTACTGTTTCTTTTCAACTTTAGCAAAGCTTATAAGACTTGCTTTTTTGCTGTAACTTACTCCTACAATTGCTCCAATCAGCAGTAAAGCGAATAAGAGGCTCTCCATGAACATCAGAAGTTTAACGTGATTCACTTTGTTATGGAGGGCCATCCAAGCCTAAAATCACTGCAGGCGGGTAAAAACTGGCATCCATCTTTGACGGTCGTATTTGAACTGCTATTATCAAAGGGCATTTAAATTGGCTTTTAAATTTGTCTAATCTATTATCTTCTTCTTCCACCAGTTGAAATAGTTATTATTTGGATATTTGCTGGTATTAGCAATTTCCCAGAAACATTACCCTTTATATAATTAGCAGCTTTAAACCAATGGGTTGCTTCTATTTGTTTGTTTGCGAGCCCAGAAGGAGGAAATGTTCCATCCATTCATCCATTTTCTGCACCACTTACTCCAACAACTGGTTGCCTCCGCCAAAAATCAGCTTCTCTTGCTGCGATCATGAAATATAGATGTTTTCATCCACCAGTGTGGATTACATTCACCTGTAAAGTATTTTGCAGCATATTACTGTTTACATTAGCAGCTAGCGCTAAGATCGCGGGTACTGCCACATTCCACAAAAGGAAGTGATGTCACCACGTATGTCCTTTAAAATAAATCCTATATGGTCATTTAAACTCACATTTACTCTAGAACAGGTTTACACTTCGTTCTTTGATCAAAAAGTAAACAGTCTGATGCAATTTATCTGGTTTACATGACGACATGTCATAGCTGCTCTCTGTGTCCACAGCAGTGAGCACACGCACACATACATTAGTGCACACACAGGTTTCCTTCAGAGGACAGATTCATATAAGTAAACATGTCAACCTGCTGACAATCTGATATGATAATTAGATAGATGAATAACATGATAGTTTTCTAAATTCTCTCAGGCAGGTGGAGATGGAAGCATCTTGCTCCAGTGAGGAGCAAATATAGTATTTCTCCTGCTCCGGTGTTACACCCATAGCATCATGGTCGTCATGGAAACGCACACAGTTAAACAAGGTTCAAGTTGACCATCATTCTAGGAATTTCTGAATTTTATTACGGGTTTAAATGGATCCAATATTCTTTTTAGGATTTATTAACATTAGAGCTGGGTAGCGATTCAAATTTCAAGAATCGATTCGATTCCAATTCTTAAGATTTAGACTCAATTACCACTAGGGCTGGTATCTATTTGAGTTTCACGAATCTTGATATCGGATCAATGGTCTGATCCGATATCGATTTTGGTCAGTGTTATTACAACAGTTTTTTAGCTATTATATTACTTTGTAATTCTACAACATATTAATACTAGCATTAGATTGACATTCAACTGCAATTTAATAAAGTATTTGTATTTAAAGACGACTGAAAGGACCAATTCCCCTCCTAGAGTGTTGACACAATTGCTTTCACAAACATGCTGTGGGGCAGAATTACTAAACAGATCCAGGGCAGCCAACAGAGGACACCAGAGGTGTATATACCTGCAGACACTAACCTGGTGCATTATTAAAAATTTGATATTAAGAATACAAATGCAATTTTATTTTAACATAGGGTTGGGTATTGTCACTAATTTCCTGAATTGATTCGATATTGATTTATTTACAGCTAATTATGTAACACCACATATTTTTCTTGAATATTAAAAACGTTTTCAGAAAACCTTTTTTTTAAATATATAAAACACTGAGTACATTTACTTGACAATCAAAATATGTAATAATCTGATCTGACACTGACAATACAGTGTTTCCCCAGATTCAGAGCCATAAATGCTGTTATGAAGAAAAAAAAAAAAAAAAAAAAAAAAGGTTAAAAAAAAGGTTAAACTTTTTTAAAGTCCTGATTCAATTTTTTCTTTGTTTGATTTTTGAATTGCTCTTAATATTCTTTAAGTTCAGATCTCAGATAACGTGTTGATGTTAATACAACTTACAAAGAATACTGGATCCATTTAAACTCGTAATATGACTTCAATGGCGGTAGATTCAGCTTGATCAGCTGTGCATAATCCACACTGGTGAGTTAAAACATTTGAACTTGACATTATCTCGGTAGGAGAAGCTGATTTTGGACAGAGGCAACCAAGGAAACCAGTTGTGTGTGTGTGTGTGTGTGTGTGTGTGTATGCTAAGAGCTCGCCGAACCTCGGGTCATGTCGCTGGAAATGAGGACATACAAAAAATCAATCTGATATTAAGAATCGATATTGGGTTAATTTAATTTGAATTTAATTAAAATTTAATGAATTGATTTTTTTTTAACCCAGCCCTAATAAACAAGTTTTGTGAGATCTGAACTTTCAGAATATTTAGAGCAACTCTACCGAATGAAACAGTTTAATCAGGAGATTTAAAAAGTAAAAATTTTGGTCTAAATGTTTTTTTTTGTTTTTTTTTTTTAAATCATATTTTTGGCTGTAAATCTGGGGAAACACTGTATTGTTTTGGTACTTCAGAAATGCATGTAGTTGTTTCAGATCAGATTATTATGGTAATCTGATTAATGCCAGATAACTGATTATGATTGTAAAGTAAATGGATTCAGTGTTTTATATAAATACTTATCTAAGAACGTCTTGAATATTTAAGAAAAATAGGTGGTGTTACACAATTACCTGTAATTTAATTGATAAAGAACTGAATTGGACTTCGAAATCGGAAATCGAAGTCGAATCGCTGTTGTGAATCAGATTGATTCAGGAAATAAGTGACGATACCCAGCCTGAAACCAGACTACCGTGCATTGAAATGTGATTTTCTGCTAATTTTTAACGTTAGAATTGACAGAATTTTTCCTTTTCTGGTCACTTGATGTGGATAAGGATTCAGATCAGTTTGGTTGCAGTCTGCTAAAATAACCAGAAATTGTTTGGTTTTGATGAATATGGCTTCCTACGGTTAAACACTTCTTGGCCTAGTAGCCCACTCCAAGGTACCAGCAGATTAGATTTCTCTATTGTTATCATATGTTCTGTTACATTTCCAGCCATAGAGGCTCACTACATCTTACCCAGCAAGCGTCAGTACAGTCCGTTCCTCCCCCTCTCGTTCCATCTGTCTTGGGTGTCTTGCTGGCTCAGCTTCTCATGTGCTCAGCATGGCAGCTGTAAGCTAACTTGATGCAGCTCTTTTTATCTGTTCCGTTTCAGCCCTGCTTGCTGTTACCTTTCTTTTTTTTTTCTTCAAATGTTATTTGTGACATTGTTCTCCCTCCACCTAACTTGTGTTTTTCATCTCTGGACCTCTTGCCCTCAGTTTCGCCTCACAGAGCCTCTCAAAATGTCACTCCTCAGTGGAAGAAGGTGCTAAACACCATGGACATGATTTGTTCCCTGTCCATGTCTTTGTGTGTGGGTGGATGTGAACATGCACATATTCACTTTGGCATAACAGTGTTTTTACATCTCTGACTCACCTGTTATTCTGTGTTTCTGTGGCTTATTGTGGGTATAAGAATGACTTGTTACCCTTTTCTCTACAACTACCCATTTTCCCAAGACTTCTTTAAATGTCCGGTAAATTTGATTGGTATTTGAAAAGCTGATCATAATATGTTTTATTTTATGTGCTGTAACTATGGAGGACTAAAACTGCCAAAATTAAAAACAAAAATATATATATAAAAATGGCTCAATAAATAAATTGATGTGCCAATACATATACAAAAAAAGTTTTGCATTTAGAAACCTATAAAACAACTTCCAACTAGATCTTGCGATCTCTCTACAGGTAATATACTGTTGTACTTTATTATATTACCATTATCCGATTTTCCTTATTTATGTAGTACTGTGTTTTTTTTTTGTTTTTGTGAATACTGTTTTATTTTCACATTTCAATTCCGTCCTTTTTTTTCCTTTTCTTTCCTCCTCTATCTCCCTGTCAGGTTCGGCACTGACATATCAAGACTGAAGAAAATAAGATTATAATAA
>JBAMHW010000018.1:26470292-26486767 GCA_037177495.1 Rhadinocentrus ornatus | reverse complement strand
TGAAACACTGCTGGGATAGGCTCCAGCTCACCCCGCGACCCCTAATGGGAACAAGCGGTACAGAAAATGGATGGATGCTTAAGGTGGTCTTGTGAACGAGCATGAATATGAGGTCAGAGGTAAACACAATGAGGGATAGTTCTAAAGAGCAACTATCAGACCTTGTTCGCAACAAGCATCTTTATGATTTTTTTTCATCTTTGCACAGTGACAAACACTCAAGCTTTAAGAGCTGGTAACAGATTGGTAAACTGTTGTTTACATAAATGCCCTGGAAATACATTGTGACCGGCAGATTGGCCTTTTCACCATTTCAGAATCCAAGTGATGTGTACTGCCCCTATGACCTCCAGTATTGGGCGTTTCGCAACGTCGTGCTCTAGCAACTATATACACAGACAGTACAGAACGTTGATTTACACAGCTGGTCACCTGAACCCACTTCTTTCTGCTAATTAATCTTTCATTCCTACATAAAGCAGAGGTGTACCTGCCACTCCTTAAATTTCATTTTAACACCTTCTTAGTTCCTGAATTTTCATTTATTCGTTTGTCAGCCTATTTATTTTTATTTTTCTATCTTTGTTTAAGTGTGATTTGAGATGTAAATTGTCTTTAATTCCAAACATAAGTCAAACCTTTCTCTGGAAGAGTAATGTCCAAAATGGCTGCAATACACATAATGTAGTGTTCTGTTGAGCATTTAATCTTAAAAGCTTCAATGCATTTTGATCAATGACCAATTAAACCCTTTTTCTCAGACTGGTTTCTGGGTAAATTCAATGGTTCCTTCTCTGGGTAAGAGTTTGTATTGTCTGCCTTTCTTTTTTTTATCTTTCTGACTTTCTGACTTTACCCATCAGTTCATTCCTATCTCTTATGGTGTATTCTTGCTAAACCCATTCGGTAATATAACTGAGTTATCAGAGAGTCATTAGACTCCATTGCATACATATGCAGAGATCGTAATTTTAAATGGCAAATAGGGAATCCTTACAAGAGAATTACAATCCCAACTAGAAACAAATAATAAAGAGCTGGTTTTCACTTCCTATCATCATTATTAGATGTATGAATCCCCTCCCATCAGATTTCCCATCAATTAACATTTTAAAATTGAAGCAGAATGAGATACATACTTTAAATCCAGCACTGAGAAAAATGGAAGTCATTGAAAATATAATTTAATGTCCTTTATTAATCCTTTGGCAATGGATTATGTCATCTGCAGTTAGCTGAAGTTAAAGGTATTCAGAAAGGTAGCTGCAGTGATAAACTTTTAGACGTGAGTCAATATCACATTGGTTGTCTTGCTGAACATGATAAAGTCTTCATTAAGTTGTTGATGAAGATTCTCCTGAAGTTGCCTCATTTTCCTTTTACCTCAGTATTTAGTTTGATTCTTACCTTTTTTCCAATCAATTTAATGAAACAGTCAAGCAATGTTTTTGTTTTTATTGTCACATCCAGGTCATAGACTGTATATAAAAGATAGATGGAGCCAGCGTGATGCACTCGTAGAGCTGAATTGAAGCCCATTGGGCGGTTCCCGACCTCACCATTTTGGCAGGGTCACACGTTTCGTCATTCTCGGAAAATCAAAAATTTGGGAAAAAGGTGGAGCTGAGAGGGGAACTGTGAAGGTGGGGGTGGATTATTGACACCCATCAAACCCCGAGCTGTCAATCAAAAGGACACGCCCCTACTTGTGTCAATTTTCAAGATTAAACAACATTCAAACGGATGAGTTAGAAAAAAATTCACCCCCCTCACAGTTGTCATGAGGGTAAACTTGATCTATTAATCCTAAAATGCTTTTTTTGTACCAGACTTTAAACATGTTTATTTCTGCTGTAAAGTTGGTCTTTTCAACATGGGAGTCTACGGGAATTGACTCTGTTTTGACGCCAGCCCCTAGCAGATGAGGGGTGAACTGCTATTGTTTTTGCACTTCCACTAAGGCTTCACATTTTACCGCTGGAGGTTGCCGCTTGATCCAGGTACAGTTTACTTTTATTTCTACTAGATGGTCCATTAATTGATTCTGAACCACTTTGGATTCGGATAAACTTTGACATCTTTTATATTATAACAGGAGAACTTTTACCTGACATGCACCATAAGTGTGAAGTATATAGAAACAGTATTAACATAGTAATGCTAACTTTTTTATGTTTTGATGTTGTAAATTTAATTTCACACCAACACCCATTTCACATGCAGGGCTGCAGTGCATATGTAAAACAAACTACCACTCAAAACAGTTAAATTTGTGTTTCACTGCTGGAGTGCAGCACACCAGGATCCGAAATATGTTTCTTTTATATTAAACCTACTGGAAAAAGAAGATGATATCATGCAAAGAGACAAGTGTTTTCATCTCTAATAACTGAACCGTTGCATGTACCTGCTAAAGGCACTCACTGAGAAATCCCAGTTATAGCCCTTTACCAAGCCAGATATAGACTGCCTGTGCACACAGATGCAAGACCCCAACCTCAGATGAATTTAATGAGGGTATCTTTGTTTGACAACAAAACTTTGTACAGACAGAATAGCTGCTGTAATGACACTCGGGCTCATAGGGGCCACTGGTTAAGCTGTTACAAGCCGAGTGAAAGCTGAGCAGAAACAGACATCAGAACAAGAAATTGTCACACTCACAAAGTGAAGCACAAACACAGAGAGGGAGTGCTGAGGGAAATCATTCATCATAAAGCAAGATTATCAAAGTCACTGAGATAGAAACAGTGAAATCTGCAAAGATTAAACAAAGCAGAACTGGCAGAAAAAAAAACTCAAATACAACTTACGTTATGCAGAATCATAGCTATTTTAGACCAATTTGCAGGAGCAATTAGGATAGCCAGATGTTTCTTAGTGTAAACCGAATTAGAATAAGATTTCAAATCTCCAGAGATTTGCAGATGTGTCCATAAAAACTCCTAATGGAATTTTTTACAGATTCTTCACACTCATGTTTAGCAATTAACAGCTACATCTTAATTTTTTCTTTTCCAAATTGTAAAGCAATTTGTAAAGCAATTCACTTTAAATTTGAAAATAATTATCTATAAATAGCAAGAAAGGATTTGAATCAAAGTAAATGAAGTAAAGACACTGTACATACGTTTGAGCCACTGCATAACTTCCTACAGTCTCATCTACAACCAGATAATATCTGGAACTCATTCGATAAATCTAATGTTCTTGGTTAAACATGTGAAATTCTGCATGGATTAAAAGAAAAAGGAAAGCATTTTTGCTCCAATAAATCTTTAAAAATGCTGCTCCAGTATCCTTATTCTTCAGGTAACAATCCATTAAGGAAAAACATATCAGTGACAAAATCGATATATCAACGAAAAAAAAAAGAATTTTTTTTTTATTGTTGTATAGTGCAGTTTCTCCGCCTTGGGATGCTTCTGGGCAGCGACAGGTCTAGAGATACACATACTAGATGTCACTGTCCCATCAAACGAGCACAGAATGCAGGGGTTTAAGGTCGGAAAGTTATGTAATGCGTCTTTAATGTCTCCAGACAATGCAGTGTATGTTTGGGTTACATGCAGCATCAGTAGATAACACAGGTACACTCTGCCCATAACATGCTGAGACTCTTCTAATGAACATGTCCAGGATACACCACCAGTCTTTAAAACACTGCAATCAATTCTTTACCTTTACCACTCTGCCCACATATTTAGCTGCGTAGCAAAGCGTTGTCTAGAATATGTTCTTGCAGATACTTCTTGAAAAAAAAAATTCCAATTCCAAATATCCCTCTGTAAATGCTCCAAGCTGTTTTCCAGTGATCCCAAATTCGAGATCACAGGTGTCAAACTCCGGTCCTCGAGGGCTGCTACCGTTGCAGATTTTGTTGTAAATTCTGCTCCAACACTACTTTACTAACATAATGGGTCATTGTTAAGAAGTTGATAAGAAGATTTCAGATCTATTATTTGAATCCGGTGTTTTGGAGCAGGGAAACAACAAAACCCTTTAGGATAGCAGCCCCTGAGATGCAGAGTTTGTTACCCCTGTTCTAGACAATATAAGAAACTGCTTAAATTTTATCCTTCTTCTTCATTTTGCTACTTTGTACATCCTAGATATCTCCTATTCTGAACTTATTTCTGAGATTACTTGAGATTTAAAAAGCACAATCAGTAGTGTTCAAACAGCTTTTCAATTGCCATGAAAACAATCATAATTCTTGAAGGCAGAATTACCTAGACTAGAACAGCACAGCATCCAAATCTTTGTAGATACAAAATGCTCAGAAGGAATTCTCAATAAGCTACAAGGAAAGACATTAAATGACCAGTGCTACTGCAGCAGGTTACAATACTGCCGATTGTACATAATGGGGGAAAAAATGCAGAGCACAGTGCAAGCAGATAATATAATTGTATTTATTTATTTGTTGTTATACTGTGTTTTGGGTTTGGGTTATTTTCCAGGTAACTGCAGGATGTCCATTAAGTTTTTCTGATATGGGGTGGCTGCTTACACCTTAATGTCATTGCCCCATTCTCTGAATTTTAGTTTAAGTGATCATCTCACATCTCTTTCTCTCAACTTGCTGTTCCTGGCTGGATAGTACATGTTAAGTCATTTGTTTGTAAAACTCTTCTTATTTACTTGAATAGCTCGCTTGTCTCAAATTACATGTGATGTAATTAGCTTTGAGTCGTTCTAGCATAAAGTTAGCCTCTTGGTTCATTATGTGTTGTGGGTTAATTAGCTCAGAGTGTAAAATGATTCAGTGGAAGAGTTTTTAGTAGTTGCAAATATATTTAACAGATGATGCATGGTTAAAATTGTTGTCAAATCCCAAGATTTTACAATGGAAAGTAAATTGATGCCAAGCCATATTCTTTAGATGTAAACTAAATAATGCACACAGAATAATCACAAATTTTCCTTTTTTTCTTTTCTTTATGAAGTTAAATTGTTGAGATAATGCTCTTTGTAGTGTCCACAATCTGAAACTATGAACTAGATGGATGAAACCATCAACTCCTCTGGTCTTCACCTTTTCCATTAATTACTCATAATGGACACCATATCAGGTTTTATCCCTCACATAAATTGTGTTTTCACTGCCATGTTGGACTATAAAATTTAAATGAGATGGGATATGTGGCCAGATATTTCATATTATATTTCAAACATTAGTATCCTTACTGATTGTTAGCTATCCTTGATTATAGTAGAGTCACTTCCTCTCATAATAATCTTGTGAGCTCTATACTTCTCTCAGATGGTGGTTGCTAATGGTGCTGAGGTAGTTTCAGTGTGGTTCGGGGAGTAATGACCACAGGTTACAGATGGAAAGGCATGGGAGGAGTAGACTGACTCCTGCTACTGCTCAGAAATGGCGGAAAGTCTGAGCACCAGTAGGACCAGTAAGAGGTAAGTGAGAGGTGGCAGGTAAGTGACACTAATGCTGTAGGTGACGAAGTTCCGGTGAGACGGCAGTTTCAACTTAGGCGAGCTCAAACATTAATGCATTCATTAAGTTGTATTTTTTGGCAGCCTAATCAAAGTATTCTTAAAAATAGGAAAAATGGTGTCTTTTAAGGTACACTCTGGAGCACAGCGAGGAGACCAGGCTGACAGATTTTAGCAACAGATCGTTGCTACGACAGAATTGTAATGGGAAAACCGAGCAACACGTCAAGCCCCTCCACCTCTAAGGCCAAGAGGCAGCAAAATGAGGACTCACCTGGAGCTATTTCACCACTGGGGAACGACTCTGCGGACGTTCTTATCTCTATAGATAAGAAACTTAGTAGTTTGGATGCGCACTTGAGCCTGGTAGAAATTCTCCACAAAGAGTTCTAGGCGTTAAATGAATCACTGGAATTCAGCCAGAAGCAGTTGGAAACTCTGGCTGCTGAGAACGCCAGCCTCAGAGGGTCGGTAAAATCCCTCATCGAGGGGTTTACCCGATGCTCTGAGGAAAATAAGAAGATAAAAGAAATGGTGATCAATCTGCTGGCGCAGAGCATGAGAGATAATCTGGTATTTGCAGGGATCCCAGAGCAGACAGAGGAGGACCCCGAGACCACGGTGAAAAACTTCATCAAAACTCACCTAAAACTCCCGGAGGAAACAGTGAAAAACATCTCCTTTCACAGAGTCCATCGTCTCGGTGGGAAAAAAACTGGTTCCAAGACCCATTGCAGCCAAGTTCGTCAGCTTCAAACAGAAGGAGTAGGTGAAGAACCAGGGCTGCGAACTGAAGGGAACGAACTTCGAAATAAAGGACCGATATCCGAGGGAGATTCTGGACCGACGAAAAATCCTGTTTCCCTTCAGTGCTGTCATCGCGGTGGATAAGTAATTTAATTATGGACAGCTGTACCGCAACATCACTCTTTGGCTCTACTAGTTTGGTATGTGTTTTAACCTTCCAATATTCTTACTAGATCATGTTATGTCTATAAAACTGCCGTAAAAGGTAATTTAGTAAACAGTAAATCCACTGCCCGTCTCCACCACACTGCTCTAAACACGGATGTGTTTTTTTAATTTTAATTACTTTTTTCCTTTGGCACTGTCGCTCTTTTCACACTTCACACTTCTTCTCTCCGACCTTTCACGGTTAACGGTAATCCCACCTGTCACTATTTTAATGCGACTCGCAGTGCATGCACACGCTCGAACATCCGGTCCAGCTCCTTGACACACATCAGCACCTTACGTGATTCACACGAACGCACACACAGAACAGCACAAGGGCACATGCATCACTGTCGCACACTCAGCTGGCAGATACACATGCACCCGGAGAAGCAGTGGTATGCACGCACGTTTCAGTAATATGTATATAGCCCGTATCTTTGTGGTTGGTTCATGAACAGACTCACATCTGTGACTTGGAATGTGCATGGAGCTGGCACAGGGAAAAAGAGGTTAAAAACTTTTAATCGGCTGCACAACATTAAACCAGATATAGTATTACTTCAAGAAACTCATTTATCAAACTCAACAATAGATCTTCTCTCAAGAGCACAGTTTCCACGTGTTGTTATATTTCTACACACAGAGGAGTAGCAATTCTTAATAATAGAAGGTTAAACTTGGACATAGATAAAACAATCACAGACCCAGAAGGCAGATTTATAATCGTTATGCTATCTATTCAAAATGTTAAGTTATGCTTTGCGAATATATTTGGTCCAAATGTTGATGACCCCTCCTTCTTTCACTCCCTCTTCACCTCACTCTATGGTCCCTCAGATAACACACTAATTATTGGAGGTGATTTTAAAATTATATTGGACAAAAACAGTTCCATAGGAAGTCATCGAGTCTGGAAATCCTCAGAAACTGTTAAACAGTACAAGGATTTTGGTCTTTGTGAGGTTTGGTGCTCTCGCCACCCCACTAAGAGAGTACACCTTCTTCTCTTCAGTTCACAACTAGAAACTTGAGATTTAATACGTCATTACTTTAAGATCCTGAGTTTTTCAGCTACTTTAAAAGAGAATGGTCCCTATATCTAGAAAATAACAACTTACCAGAAACTTCAGCGTGTGTTCTTTGAGAAGCACGAAAAACAGTAATGAGAGGGAAAATTGTTTCTTTCTCTTCCCATAAGAAAAAGAAGGAAACTTTATGAATTTTAGAGGGTATTTTGTTTTTTGGGGGGGAGCTCGAAATGACCGTCAGCTTAGTTTACATGTAAAACCTGTAGGGAATTCCCAGTTGTGTTTCTGTGAAGGTGTAGCAGTTAGGTGTTGGGTTGGATTGAAAGGTCGTTGCTTCTATCCACTGTGTCTTTGTCTCTACTTCCTTTTTTCACTTCTCACTTCTTTTCACTTTTTTTTTTTCTTCTTTCTTCTGGCCCCTCCAGTCGGCCTAGCAAGATTACTCAAATTCCATAATGCTAAGACTAGCATTCTGTTTGCTACAATGCTGGAAAGGATAAGTAAAAAATATATAAATAAAATGGCAGAAGGTATCATGAAAATTGTGCTACTACAAGGAGCCTCTACAAACCCTGATTATATCTTTATCCTTGCTTTGTTTGATGTTTCATCAAGCATTACCTATACCTACTTTTGCAATCACAGCATGGAGCTTTTCTAAACAGATCTGAGAATTGCTACAAATCTACGCCACTACAGCTTCTTACAGTGGGCAGTTCATAGCCGTTTCATGCTTTTTTTGGCACCTTGGAGACTCAAAATTACCCCAGTTTTTAAGGGAGGTTGCAATGCAGTAGTTGTCTAGTAGTATGACATCTGGATATTGCTAATATTTGGGCTAAGGTATCTGCTTTAACTGTTGGCCGAGCTTTCGCAAAACCCGGCATCATTGCTAAACAGCCACCTGGCAAAAAGACTGACTCCGACAATAATGAGCGGTAACCCGGCATGTTTGATGGCGAAATTGCCCAGCTGTTCAATTCAGACACAGAAGATGAGTACTTGGATGGATTTGTGGGAGAAGATTGATTAAAAAATAATCTGAGTGTATTGTTAAATAGTAGAATAAAGTTTAACTAAACTCACTGTTTTGCTTCCGTTACTTTTTTTTTTTTTTTTTTTTTTTTTTTTGTAGACCATATGTTTTAGCATGCGCCTTATAATATGGTGCACTTTATGTATGGGTTTAGTACAGAAATAGGCCCCGTAATTGAAACTGCTCTTTATAATCTGATGCACCTTATGGTGCAGAAAATACGGTATGTCTTTATTAAACATAGGATATAAAATAAAAGAAAGCAGAAAAACTGACATCCCAAATAACATAAAGCTAACCATTAATTTTACTATTTCTAACAGGTCCAGGCCAAACATGCCTGTCTAAAATTAAATAGGTAGGTAGAATTATATTTTATGCAGAGCTTGACTATAATTTTAAACAACTCCAAGTCCTAATCTTAACTAAAGTTATTCGATTTCTCTGCTTTAAACATCTTTTTAAAAGCATCTGCTCCCAGTTTCTCTGTATTTGACATTGCAGTGTATCCACAGTGTCATTTCTGCAAGGCAGCTGCATTTTAGGACCACTGTCATTGCAGCGACCTTGTCAGTCAGTGTCGGATGTACAGATGCTACTAGTATGTCCTCAGCTAATCCATAAGTGTAATTAAGGATCAGAGCTGACGATTACCTGTCTGTGATCAATAGCACACCCAGTCATATCCCTTCCACCTCAGGCAGATGCACACAGAGACATACACATGCAATGTGGCTGCTCTGGTTTACACTAACATGTGCATCTTAGCTGCATGTAAGTTACTGTTCATAGATAGAAAAGTGCATCAATGCAATACAAGTTAATTGCATGTGCATACAGATCGCTTTCCTCTTGTCTAAGCTGTTTAGTCAAGCAAGGTCTACTATTACAAATATAAAACAAACCTAAAAGGGTACCTGACTGAGCCTAACAACCTTTATCAGGTTCCAATTTATTTAATAAATACATTGTTTATTTCCCCCTGAGGGCTACTGGCTCAGACCAACATTCATTAAAGCTTCTTCACACAGGATGTCAATTATTAATTCATCATTTATAACCCTCCATTAGAATGCATGGCTCATAACACACAGGGGAGACTGTGGCAGACTTTTTGAATACATTTCATGGAACAAATGATTTTCAATAAAAGGGACTTTTGTCCTTTGAAAAATGGAAAAAGCCTTTCATAACATGGCCTCCTTTGTAATGAGATGTTGAAAAATAAGATGGCTTCTTTACTAATTGATGATTACCTATTGCAAAATGGAAGTGTTCAGTCTTCTGGGGCGATCTCGAAACAATTCAGAAAGCATTTTTTTCAATTTGGTGCATTTGGGAAAACAAACTGGCTTCCACTTGAGTTGAAAGTTCCCCAGTGTAAGGTAAAAAAATACATGTGTAGGGGTAAATATTCTAGAAAGGTGAAATCATATTAATGCCTATAAGGAGAAAAAACAAACTGTATACACAAAATGTCTAAACACAAATGCCAGTGTGTACATTTACGGGGGATATTTTATATGTAAGGCATGTTTTTTCTGTCTTAAAAACATGAATGACATTTTATGGGTCAACGCAGATTCTGCAGTGAGGTGTGTCATTAACAGTGTTAAAGACAGATTCCCTCAATCTACTGCTCGGTCTACGTTCCATAGTTCTGAGCTGTGGGTAGTGACCATAGTAATAGGTTCAGAAACAAGTTGTAAAAATCAACTTTCTCTCAAGGGTGTCTTCG
Organism: Rhadinocentrus ornatus; assembly: GCA_037177495.1. Classification (NCBI taxonomy): domain Eukaryota; kingdom Metazoa; phylum Chordata; class Actinopteri; order Atheriniformes; family Melanotaeniidae; genus Rhadinocentrus; species Rhadinocentrus ornatus. Next base: position 26,476,551 of record JBAMHW010000018.1, on the reverse strand, counting down.
GTCACATTCGAAGCTGCCTGTTGATGTGTTTCAGGCATCTGTCTTGGATGCCTCTCAGACTCTTCCCAGGTGAGGTGTTCCCGACCTGTCCAACATCTAGGAGACCCCAGGGCAAACTTAGGGCATGCTGGAGAAATTATATCTATTGGCTGGTTCAGAAAAAACATATGTGTCCTCCTAAGGAGATGGAGCAGTTGGTCAAAGAAAGGGTAGCCTGGGGAGCTCTGCTTCACCTGCAACAGAGGACAGTTTGGATGGATTTTTTTTAAGATTATTATTTCTTTTGCTTCACTCCTGAGATTAGCTAGAGTTACCAACCTTGGAAAAACATACATCTTTGAAGTTATGTTGTCATGTTCATTGATTTGTCCTGTTGTTGTTGTATGCATGATTGCATGTGGAGACATTGATTATATAGCTTGTAACCACATCTATCAAAAACAGTGGCAGGAAAGATGAAACAATTACACAAAATTGATAAAACAATAACATTTAGTTTAAATTCAGTTTGAAAATGTACCATTACTTTAATTATTTTCATATTTCTCTCATCAATATGGAAAATGAACTGCTCCACATAGCAACACATGTCATCAAACATTTAAAGCACGTTTTGGATATTGTTGTAAAAAGAAGCTTGAAGCCCTTGTCGGTGTGGTTCCACTGAAACTTAATATTTGGACCAGGAAGTTGCACTTCTTCTTAACATCACCCATGGCTTCTCTAATTCTTAATGTTTGGAACAAGAGGATAATACATCGTTAAATGTAGAACAGCTTCAGCATGTGGCATTTAAAAGCTGCAGAGATCTCATTTGTGTATATGTGGAATCCAGATAGAAAATGCTCTCTAATAAAGTTATGTTTAGCATTACATGCATTTTTTTTTCTTTTTAAATAATTTTTGAAATAATTTAGTTCAATTCAACTTTATTTGTAAAGCACCAATTCACAAAAAACGTCATCTCAGGGCACTTTACAGACAGTTCAATTTGAGCCAATTCATAATAAATAATAGCCAAGTTAGGGAAAAACAATAGATTGCATCAGATTTTGACTACAGTTCAATCCCCATCCCGATCATGCACGGGACAGCGGATGATAGTGAAAAGGAAAAAATGTCTTAAGAGGAAGGAAAAACCTCTGGCAGAACCTGGCTCAGGGAGGGCATCCATCTACTTCAACCGGTTAGGGTGGAGAGGACAGCAAAGAGAGACCAACAAGCATTACAAGTTGTCTGAATTTTCTATCTTCAAACTCTAAATTGGGGCAGTTCATTAAGACTAGAAATAATATGTCTGTTCCTCTACAGAGAAGCCCTGATGAACATGTCTGCATTAGTATTTGATCAAAATTAGTTGGTAAATACCAGTTACGTTAAATATCAGCAAAAAGTGTGATTTTGTGCATCCCTACCTTCTTGTATCTTGTATTTCTTATGTTAGGGTATCATGCAGATTTCTCATGTGTTTCTGCCAAATTATTTCCCAAACTTTATTAGAACACTTCAGTCTAAACTACATTAAAGTTGGATTTGTGATTATTGCAGAATCTACAAAGTCTTTGATCTATTAAAACCAATTTCATCACCTGAAATCAAAACCTTTTATAGAGATAAAACCAAATATCTTGCAGCACTTGACCCACAGGGCATATACAATGTATAGCTTTTTTCAATATTATCTTTTGATGTGATTACCTGCAATATATTTTATCTCAAGAGACACATCAGTATATCATGCCATCTCTCCACCCACCCCCCCCCCCCCAGTTTATGTCTGTGGAAAAGAGGTCTTAAAGGTAACGTATGCTTTAAAATTTCAATTAAGCTACTTGCTTAATTATTTAAGGCACTTTGCCATCACAGGAGTCTAAATAAGATCTGCCCTGCCCATTAATACAACCCCATACCATCTGAAAGCCTGTCAATCTGGACATGTTGCAGAGTCTGGATTTTGATCTGACACACACAGCATCTGTTCCATTTGAAAAAGATGTGGAATACTGATTTGTCTCACCGCAATACACTTACTCCTTGTTTCCACCAATGTGTGTGGGTCAGAACAGGACAGTTCGGGTGCGGATATGGTTTGTGAACTGTAATCTTGTTGCATTTCCACAGCCAACTGTAACCTTACTTAAGAGTATCAGCTGGGTAGTGATAGATGCCTCAGCACGTAACATGATGCCATCGGAGCACAGCGCCTTCCTTAAAGTATAACCAAAAGATGACTCAGAAACAGAGGAAGAGGAGGTCATCCAATAGTTAGTGTTCTTTCTTCCTGGCGGTGCTTCTTAATGCCATTTCAAATGGAGATTTAATCAATAAAAATCTGTTGCTCTTAACAATAAGCCATTCCTCCTTTGTTTAAAAGCCAGGTCGCACGTGAAGTGACTTTTTTTTCCTCAACCAATCTACGAACTACAGTTTGTCCAACTCCACCCTTTCGTGTTGGGTTGGTTAGATTGGTAGATCGGTGAAGGGTCCTAACGAAGTTGGTTGGGTTGGATATTAAGGTATTAGGGTACCTTCCCATTCTTTGCATCTGGAAACACACAAAATGACATCACGACCCACCCTGCCCCGACCCGCACCCGGCAGTGGAAACGGGGCTATATTCACATTGTGAAGGTCTATCCCATTCTAGTTGCCTCAAAGTCCAAAGAAATGGATGCTGCTTTGGACAAGTTCATTATAAAGCTTCGGTTCTGCATAATAAAGTGGGATTATTGAATGTAACTGTGTATTTTAGTGCCTGCATGGCAAACATTTCCTTCAGTAATCTCATTTTCTATAGTGCAGTTGATAAATGTTCTCGATGCAGTGCCATCTGATGAATCTCAGATCACTGATGTCCAGCTTACTTTTTACGCACTGAAATTGGATCTTCCAAAATACTTGATATCTTTAATGATATTATCCACTACAAAGGTAGAAATCTGCTAATCCTCTCCCATTTTCTAAGGAGCATTATTTTTAATCACCTTCTCACACAATTGTTGGTAAACAGAAGATTATATGTCTATCTTTGCTTCTCAAACACCAACTCTTGAATGCATAGCGACCCACCAATGTCACATTTCCTGATTTCATACTGATTGCAAGAGAAAAAGAAATCCAATTTTCTTTATTTACCTGTTTGGGGTTGTGAAAGACGTCTGACTCAATTTCTTCTGCTGACATTCAGGAGTGAACCTATTCATCTAATCATTAGTAATGAAGTACAACATAATCACTATATTGGGTCCACTAAAGCCTCATTTGTGCTCTGAATTAAATATGTATACACATATGGACAGAGTGCTTGCAAATGCGTGGCCACACGTAGCAAATAAGGCTGTACCACCAGACACCATGGGAGCAGTATAGCTCATATGCAACCAGTGAAATGAACAAAGAAGCCAAGATAAGTTTAATGGTTGCACAGACTCTGCCGTCTACTGCACTGATTCTTTATGTGTCTCTTTGTGAGATTGTGTATTCTCATGATCTCCACCAACACCATAGTTGCTATACTGCTTCTGAAACAGAACTCAGAAGGGAACTCCGCACTTTGTTCTGCCCTCTAGTGGATTTATTGAAACCTTGCCAACATTAAGGATGCTTTGGAGTATTTAGGCAGTGACATTTGAAAACATTTGACATGAATGTACCTATTTATGTACTCAAAGGGTACATAAATACAAACCAGTTAGAATACCCTCAGATTCCTATGTGTATAATGAGTAAATTTACAAAAATGTTCAAGTAACAGCTTTTTTTCTAGACAGTTGAGTATAAGTGTGTCTAACCAAAGTAGACTTGTGTTTACCCACACAATGAGCATAAAGATCTATATGACATGACTGGATCCTGAATTTTATTATGCAGCTTCAGATCATGCATTTCATTTTAGTTCATATGAAAACCAAATGTGATTACTGTTAATAGGGAACATGTTTTCAAAGTCTCTGATCTTCGCTGAAGACTTACAATTGTTCCAACAAAAAATTGGAGAATGACATCTAGTAAATGTAGAAAACAAATAAAAAGACTGACAACATGCACAGAGTTGAGATTGCTCCAAGGTGCTTTAAGTCAAAGTCTTTTAGCTCAAACCAGATAAAGTCTTGGACAGAACACCACAGAATGCATCTTTTACTGATAGTCTTGAGATCAGTTGAAAGTCACAAAGATTTCACTCTTCTTGGAGAAGCTGGAGCAGTTTAAAAGCCTTACATGGATACCATGACAACAAAGTAAGCACACAAAAGGGTTTTCCTACATGTATTATGCACAAAGGATTTTATTTGCATACAAATGGTTGGAAGTGTAGAAACCATCTCATCAGACTTCATTATTATGGACACATGAGGCGTTAAATTAGAACTGTGTAACTGCCTTTTTCCTGGTGTGGTATGATAAAAATCTTTAATAGAAATAAAAAGTTGTGCATGGTTTTAATATGGGATTTATATTTTATTTACCTCATACTTTTACGCTTTTTTACATTGACATAACATATAAATTTAGACTAAACATGCTACCAATGTAGTGGTGCTAATAAACTTGCAGATAAAAACAAAAAAATGTGCTGTCAGGAAAGGAAAGTGGAACAAAAATCCACAAGACAAGCATCCAGGATATTAAGCCGACAAAATTAAACTGATTTGACACAAAAAAAGAAATAAGAAATAAAAAAAATGGTCTAAAATAATTGTTGTATTGGAGATACTGAGGAACACATTCACCAACTTTACTCATGTAAATTGAAAAGCAAAGATAAAAGTACTTTAATATTTGTATGTTGTATCTATCTGCCAAATGAAAAGTCCATTTCCATCAATGAAACTAATATCATCTACTTATTCATCAATGAATCATTCTTCTTAATGAGTTATTAGATGAGCTGTACCTAGAAGCTGACCTCTCTTTTAAAAGTCATTATAACTTGACCAACACTGATGACATTCTGAAGAAGTGGACAGGGGCTTATTGACAGAGTGAGACCACAGAGCAGGTGCAGAAGAAGAGCTTAGCTGGGAAAAAAAGACAAAAGCTAATGATGATGAAGAAAGAAATATTGACTGAGGAATTGAGAGGCTCTCAAAACAAATTAGCATTTATTATTCCTGCACAAGCCAGCAATTTAACGGCATGTATAGTCTGAGACAGAAAAAAGAGAAAAATTACCATGAACAATGAGGCTAACGAGTAAAGACAGCATCTAAAAGAAAGAGAAACAAACCAATACAGGGATGGCTTTAAATTGGCGAGGGATAGCCAGATCTGGAGGAATCCAATTAGCAGACCATCATTTCCAATGAGAGGGTTCTTCAATAATGCAAACCTGGTCAGCTGTCATCAAATAAACCAGCTTCCAATCTACACCCCTGATGGTAACATTTCACATTTAAAAATTGATCCGGAAACCATTCCAATCTATACTCCAAATTGTCTCCACGTGTGAAGAACAGCAGTTTACGGTGCCCTTGGCCGGATAATAAACAGCCCTGGTCCACATATTCTTTTTCCCTTTCAGACATTCACAAATAATCACTTTTCTCACTTTCTTGGTGATGAGACTAAACAGCCCATGTCATTATAATATCCATTTAGAACAAATGAGATGCCTTACGGGAAACTAATTGTAACTTATGCATTAATGCAGTTACCTACCTTAGGGAAAGCAATTGAGTCACAGTTTGTTCTGCAGTTAGTTCACATACACACTAGTTTCCACACAAGACTTTTTTTCATTAGCATCTTTAATTCAAAAAACCCCTGAAGTAGATTTGTGGTATGATGGAACAAACAATAGCAGAAATCCAGCACTTAGCACCAAATACAAGTATGTACTCCTTTAAACATATATTGAATGTTTTAGCCTTAAATGTGGCCTTTGGTTATCACATTGTAACTTTTAGCCCTAAACGTTCAGTCTTCTGCTTATACAGAAATTTTCATTACTTTCTTTCTTTAATATCTCTTTCCTCTACTTGATTATAACTGTTCTAAATCTTTAGAATTCAACTTGTTAAGAGTTGGCAGAAGCAACACAATTTGCTCAATAAGCTATTGGTGTTCTCTAACAGGCATGAAAACACACACACCCATATAATATCACACACACACCCATATAATATCACACATGCACAGTTAATTTTCTGTCTTGAAAGGCTGAGTACCTAAAATAAATTGTCCGATCTCAGTCATACTCTTTGCACTCGCCATGAACATGCTGGTGAAGTCTGCGGAAGTCCAGTGCAGGGGGCCCCTC
>JBAMHW010000018.1:26438969-26457391 GCA_037177495.1 Rhadinocentrus ornatus | reverse complement strand
GGGAGCGTCCAGGTGAATGGGTGATGCATCAGGTTAGTGGGGGGGACACAGATGGTGAGGGGATGCGTCCAGGTGAGACTATTTGCTCAGACCTCTTTCTTACAAAACAATAATAACTACAGACATTTCTATAAGAAAAATTTACAGAAGTTTCATTAAAATCAAAGGCCTGCAAAAGAATCAGAATCAGAAGCTTCTGATCACAGAAATAGAAACTGGGCCTCCTCTTGTAGTCGTCTCGCTTTGTTTGAGTGCAGCGTTTTCAGCTGATTAAAAATGGCCCACTAGTTGTTTGTTCACAGAACTGTGATACAATGTTTTTCTGCAGAACTTAAAGGGAAAAAAGTGTTTAATAATGAATAATGTTGATGTCAAAATCAGATCCTTCAATTTATAATGTAAAATTTGTGTTTCATCAAGGAACCAACATCCCAAACAAAACACTTGTTCTCATTACGCAGTGATAAAATGTAGCAGGAATGTGGAAAAAGGGGATAAACTTAACCCTTATAAATGTGTCGTGCTTCACAGTACACTTAAATGATGTGACAGCAGTAAGACCATTGAATCGAATTACCTCTTTAGGATGCCAATAAACTCAGAGCTGAAAACACATATTTCTCAGGCCACCCTCCAACCGTCACTGTAGGGCTACTTAGCGCTGAAGCACCCTATTTAAAGTACCCACCCACTCACCAGCTGGAACTCTGGGAATTACTATATAGCTAAGCACACACACAACAACCGGTTCTCCTAAAAAGGCCATTATTGCAGGCCAAATCACGTTTCTTGCCATTGGCATGCACTTTTATGGTCCTGCGTAGCATTTTGAGCTATGCTCATTAAGGGGACATCTAGCTCTGGGGTTTCAGCCTAAACCTCTCTATTTGACATGTAGTTGTAAAGACATAAAAAGACAAGCCAAAAGCAAAAGAAAATTAATATAAATAATATCCAAAAAGTGCCAAAAGTGCTGTTATTTATACACATTGCCATGAGATCATGTTTCACACAGAGATATTTGACTGCTGCTGTACATTATAAATAGTAACTTTTTACATTTTCTAAAATACAATTTATCTTTAGTACAAGACTTCTAGATTAACTTAAAATTTAATGATATGGAACTAAATGTATTTCATGTGAATATCTATCTTGTACTGTATATAGTTCTACAGTGAGGTTCCCTCTAATAATGGCTAATTTGGCATCCATCTTGCATCCTACCTTTACCCCGATCTCTCTCCAGTGAGTAAAAATCGGTCCAACTCTTTTCTAATCTCTTGTTTTGTCATTTTATCTCTTTCCTTTCCTCTTTTTCTCCAATAATCTTCACTTCCGTTTCTTTGCTGATTCTTGGTGCGCGTGTGCAAGTGTGTTAATATGCCGTTGCTGGTGTGACATCGCTGGGCAGCAATGGTTCCAGGAATGTAAATAATAAATGTCACTGTACCATCTAAATCAGTCTGATACACATATTTTCAAGTCACATAGTGCTACTTTAAACCCTGTTTATATACCTTGACCTTCCATCATTATCACTGCATGTAGATTTAAACGACTCCAACCCCAAAGATTCAGCCATACGTGGGAGCTCAGCCATCCATTCAGAGATGCTCATTCTGAGGAAAGGAATCCAATCTTTAAAAACTTCAACTTTATTATTATTATTTTTTATTATTAATACTTTCTTCTAATTATCCGATTGTCCCTCTGTATGCCTGGCCTTGTTTAACCTAGGTCAAATTGTCTCTACCTCTAGCAACTACAACAGTAATAGGGTGCTCATACATTTCATTATGAATTGTATGCTATATAATTATATATAATTATATTAGGTATTTAATCTCAAAGAAACCTCGGCATTCATGAGAATGTCTTTAGGTGGTTAGGTCAGGTACACAAGTCACATGACTTCATGTCACTATTCAAAACTATGTTTATACATTTATATCAAACTCCGAAATGAAGACCTACATAGACACAGATGATGAGCATGGGGTAAACCCTCTACTTTTCTTGGTAATTGTGTTTTGGGAAATATATTCTTGCTTAATAATAAATTCCATTTACACAACATTAATGTCTTTATCTTGGGGGATACGTTTTCCAGATATGGTTATAGTAATGGGGATTATCAGTATCCCATATATACTTGTGTTTTGAAACCGGTGTTCTACAAATAACATTAAAGTATCACGTACAATTACACTTTTTTATGTGTATTACTGATTTATTCACCAACATGCAGTTTTTGTCAGTATGTTCTAACTACAAGAAGGAGAGGCAACATCAGTAGTTTTGCTACTTGATGGTTCATCTGATTCAGATGTGGGAAATGGTGAATAATGGTACTGTGATTAAATTTGTTTTGATGATTGGGGGATGATGAAAGTGAAAGGCCATTGCATGATGTATTAGACTGGAAAGACCTCCATTATGTGTTGGAAGTGCAAAGTGAGGCCTTGGACAAAATCTTCACCACTGTTTCCACAGCTTCCACTGCCTATAGGACATCACTGATGTAGCTCCAGAGAGAAGATGTTTGCTTAAATACAGGAGTAAGACACTTTATTAATCCAAAACTACATTGTTTTTGTCAGCGTTCAATACATGTGAACGACTGGTATTCAGTTTTTTCTGCACTTTTTAAAATGTCGAATGCAAAACATCAAAGAGAGAAGGTAATGCGTTACTCATCATATGTTTTACAAACTTACACATTAAATATTTGAAAAATTGGAAAATGTTAAATTTATACTTAAAATAGACCACATATCCTCGGAGATGAGAGAAAACTAAAGGTCATGTTTTGAAAATAATGATTAAATTTTTTTTTTTTAGCCTTTAAACATAAGAAAAGAGCAATTAATTATTTTTATATCTGCTTGCATATTTAAGGGTTAATATACTTAATTTACTATGCAGGATCAGCTAGCTGCAATAACTCATACATTTATATAGTTCCAAGTCTGCTGGACTGGAAACAACAACCTCCAACCGGAGCTTTCTTAAAGCAGTGAGATAAAACATCAAACTGCCGAATTAAAACATTTGAGAAATAACAGACGCTTATCCTCAAAGAGAAGTGAAACCACCCACTCGTCACATGCAGATGCTTTGATAGTAGCAACCATTAGATGGTTTTACATTAAGAATATGAGAGTAAAGATGCTCAATTGATACATTTGAGAGAGAGAAACTGGACTTTATCATATTTTAACACCACCATGGATAAAAGTTCTGTTTAAAGCTGGCATTGGAATCGAGGCTGTGCGGTAAGAAATATGTGTGCTTTCAACATGCAATGTTTTCTACCCAAAGACCTTAGAAGTTCATGGGGATACTTGAAATGATTTCATCAAGGATTAATATCCTGGATTTCTTCATCACTTAAGTGATACTCATTTAGTTAGACATTTCTGTTGGGCCTTGTAATAACTGCTACCAGTTAAGGAAAGGAGACCCAGTCAATACACTTTGCTGGGTATATTTAGCAGATAATTTATAACATCAACTTGTGCTGTTCTTTAATTACTAGAATAAAAAGAAAATTGATTATTCATTCATTATATCATTTCAGACACAGAGACCCGCAACACACTGAGAGCCCTCCATAAGAGAAATACATCTTGTGTTACATTCTACTTTTTGGAAAGTGGATGAATAGCTGACCACTTCATTAGATTGACCTGGGAAATTGCTTGTTAACACACATAGCTAATCACATGGCAGCAACTCAGTATGTTTAGGAACATGGTCAAGATGGCTTTCTGAAGTTCAACCTGAGCGTCAGAATGAAGTGAAAAGGGATGAAAGTGATTTTGATTAGCATGGCTGTTCTGAGTATTTTAGAAACTGCTGATCTACTGGGATTTTCACACACAACCCTCTCTAGAGTTTACATAGAATGGTCTGAATAAGAGAAAACATCCCTAAAGCAGCAGTTGTCTAGACCAAAATGTCTTGTTGATGTCAGAGGAGAAAGGGCAGACTGGTTGGAGATGATAGAAAAGTACATTAACTCCAAACAGGACAATAGAAGATGGAAAACATTGCCTAGTCTGATGAATCATAATTTCAGTTGCAACATTCAGATTGTATTGTCCTGATCTGTTTTTTGTTTTTTTCAGTTCTGTGTTCATCTTGTCTGGTTTCCTGTTTTATTTTGGTAGTTCCTTCTCTCGTTGGTTGCGTTGTGTTTTATTTTCCTGTTCATTAGCTCACCAGGTTCTCATTGTTCATTCACTCACCTGCATCTCGTTAGTTGTGTTCCTGTCATATATCCCTTGGTTTAAGTCATTGTTTGTCAGATCTTTAAGGTATCCACCCCTGTCGTTTGGTTTCTGTTATTCTGGATTTTGGATTAAATAATTTGTTCCTGCATTCTGTCTGCATTCCTGGCTTATATCAACGGTTTAGGCTGCTGGTGGTGGAGATTTTCTTGATCCAGTTTAGACCACTTAGTACCAACATGGCCTGGTTTAACAACCACAGCCTACCTTAGTATTGTTGCTGACCATGTCCATCCCTTTATGACCACAGTGTAGCATCTTCTGACGGCTACTTCCAGCAAGATAATGCACCATGTCACAAAGCTAAGATCATCTCCAACTGCTTCCTAGAGCATGACAATGAGTTCACAGCACTCAAACAGCCTCCACAGTCAACAGATCTCCATCCAACAGAGCAGCTTTGGGATGTGGTGAAACACGAGATTCTCATCATGGATGCAACTGAAAAAATCTGCAGCAACCGTGATTCTATCATGTCAATATGGAGCAATATATTATCAATATGTCAAAATAAATCTCTGAGGAATGTATCCACCACCTTGTTGAAGCTATGCTTTGAAGAATTAGGGCAGTTCTGAAGTCCAAAAGGGTTTCAACCTGGTACTAGCAAGGTGGATCTAATGAAGTGACTAGTGAGTGTATTAAGTCTAATGAAATGGCCCTAGGTCAATATTTTTTAATTCACCTTATAATTTTTTTATTAAATAAACTTAACTAAATTTATCCTTTTCTCTTTTAATCAAAACTTTTGCAAATACGTCTCATGAGTTTTCTTACTTCTCCAGAGTAAAGTAAACTGCATGGTTGAGTATTTATGGTAATATAAAACAGGCTGTTTCTTCTTGGGGAGGTAAATCTTAGCTGTTCTTTTTCTCTCTGAAAGAATGTTTTAAAAAAGCAAACTCTAAGCCAAATTATCAAATCTGTGTTTTTAGTGTAATAATTAAAACACATATGTCTGTTTGTGGTCACTAACTGTTCTGCTCCACAATGCACTTCATGAAATGCATTATGCAGTAGAACACGTAAACACACACACTGAGAATAGTAAACACTAAAATCAATGCTCTCAGCAGGATTTTGAATGGACTGCACAAACACAACCAATACTATTATCCTTTAATGGGGTAAACCAACGTGGACAGGCCAACCCCTTCCATAGAACTGGTCAGAGTGGGGCATTAACACACACAGTGAACACTGATTATCAGCATGCTAACTTTATTAGCAACGTGGCTCCACGCTGGTTATGAAAATACAATTGAATGCAGGATTGCTGGGAGAAAGTTAGCAGCTAGCTATATAATAGAAGTCAATTGAAGTCAAAGTGTGTGAGGGTGACAACCTGGATTGGAGCACAACATCCTCTGGGTATGTATGAGTTTGTGCACTTTCATCATTCATTTTGTGGGGACATTGTGCTGTTAATAGTCATTTTAAATAGACCCTATTTTAACTTAGTGGAATAAAAACAAGTTCCCATAAAATAAATGGTTAAATAATGAGATTATGAAGTGAAAACTGGGATCAGATTAAGTTTAATTACTGGTTAGGGTTTGCATAAATTTCCAGGAAAAATTGTAATTCAATGTAATGTCATCTAACATAAAGAAAGAATGACTTTGTGTGTGTGTGTGTGTGTGTGTGGGCGGTAAGTATATTAGCTTCAATACATGTAAGTTTTATAATCGCGGTACACTCCTTCAGAATAATGCCATGCTTATCAAGGGGTGCACACCTGGGTGCAAATGTCCAATTATCAAATAGTATTCTTTTTCTTTTTTCCCTCACCATTTAATATATATGGATGTTCTCTGTGCATATGTGTGTCCTTTCTTCATTACCTGCATTGACTTACCCAGACAGTTGCAATCCTGATAAGTGGCACTACAAAGCTGCTTATCAATGGGTAATTCAACCCAGGGTTTTCCCATCCTGATCAGTTCCCGCTCAGATAAAAGGCGTGGTGTTTGCAGCGCCTGACCAATCGCAGACATGGAGAAACCCTGCAGAGCAGCCTAATTCACTGTGGAGGAGCAAACAATACTTCTTCAGAAATATGAAGAATTCAAACACATCATCCAGGGCAAAAGCAGAAAAGAATTCTGGAAGAAAATTCCTGTAAATTCGTGATTTTTTAATTCATGGGACAACATACACAGACAGCACACTGATCACTCAGTTTCACTTTATTTCGGCACAGACATTTGAAGCACAGTTTCTTTTCAGGTCTTTGTTAGCGTGTGTACAGCCTGATGAAAATGACTTCACTTATAGTACCTATTGTAGGAGCCAGACCATCATTCTACTTGCTATGATGCTGAACAGCACAAGTTAAAATATTTTTTTTTTTAAATATTGTCTGTGTAACTCGACATCTGTTAAGACATCGTTGAATATAAGTTTACAGAGTTCTCACTCTGAAAACACTGACAGTAATTACGGTTATTATAAAAGACTTTCTGTTTTAAGATGTCATTTTATCAAGCTTAAATTGCTATATTAAATAGGTAGCTTTTCACACAGTTAGCTATACCTGCAGTGTTTTGCTGCTATGAACCAGTGATGTTTAATACTGCTTTATGCATGGAAAGCCTATAGAGGGTCATGCAAAGTCAATAAATGAGGAAAATATAAGCATCTATTAATAGTTATTTCAGTTTAAAATGCTACATTATTCAGTTTAAATATATGGTGGCAAAAAGCAGAGTCATTACAATGTCTTTTTCTTTCTCACCAATGTTTTCTTTAAACTTAGAATTCCTTGTGTACTGTTTTAGTATTTTTCATTTGACAGAAACTGACAGAGGGTCAGCGTCAGCAAACAAACTGACAATGAAATGACAGCTGGGTAAGTTGCGGAAGATCAAATGGAGTCCTCAAGGGGGGGACGCTGAGGAGTAAAGGTCAAATCGGTGTTATTTCTGGGGTGGCATCTGTTCTAATGCACAAATTCTGATGAACTGAGAAAATAGCATCAGTCCAGAAACTGTATTCAGTTGAGGAGACTGTGGCTGAAGGAGAAAAAAAAATTTTTTAATTTTTTTTTTCCCCCAACACATGAGAGCAGAAGCGTTGGCAGATACAGAGCAGGGAGCTGACAGTTGAAGATGTGGTAGACTGTGTGGGAGGCGCTGATGTTTTTGTCTGTCTCCTGGTGAGTAAACTCTAACCCCAGATGACTCCAGTACAAGCCATGCTCCTTCAACAACCAGAGACATCTATTTATCTACCTCTAGGCATCCAGGCTTCTCACGGGGCTCAGACACACTCCAAAAGTAATGGGTTAGAACTCTGCTTGTGACCTTGCTCATCATCTTTGCTCTCGTTCGCTTTGCTCTTACACTGAAAAAAACATATATATGATAGGCAGACAGCTGAGTGTGATTTTTAAAGAGAGTGTCTTTTATTTGCTGCTTCTTGTTTTATATGGTGTTCAAGCCTGAGGATGGGAGAAGAGCTCCAGTTGAAGATACTGGAGAAATCCTGTAATCACAGGATGTTTTGCTGTTAAACACAAAATTGTAGCTGTGACTGTTCCTGTGAACAAGAGATGAAGCTCAGTGTGTTCAAGCCTTCTTGCATCACGTCTCCTGTTATGTAATGGAAGCGTTTAAAGCAGCTTGCCAGACTTCCAGTAATACACAGCAAAAAGAGGCGGCATGCAGGAAAGAAAGGTGTTAGAATGGATCAGTACCAAACATATTTCTCCTGGATTTTTCTCTGCAATGTTTTGCTTGATGATGTATCAGGCTATAAGTATTTTTCACAGGAACATGGGTTTCAGCGCCAGACAGCAGTACAGACGATAATTTTATACCAAAAAGAAAGTTTCAACCTCATGTTTTCTCTGCATGTAATTCAGAGCCTTCATATCAGTCATTGTGGTTGGTAGACACTTTTCTGTGAAAAGTGATCCAGGTGTTATGTTCCCAGTGATGCTGAGTGAAACTGGAATCGATTCAATGCAAATGCCATTTGATGCTGGACACAATGCCCATTAAACACTAACCTATTAAAGTTAAAAAGCCCCCCAAAACCAGATTTTCTGAGATATTTGTAAATTGTGTTGTAGTGTTGATTCTATGATGCACAGCCCATGACAATAGAAGAAGAAGCTTTATTGTCAGTGTACAAGAATACAACAAAATTCTGTTTGGCAGCATCTCTGTCTCTAGAACAGCTACAATTTCACAATGTTAAAATTTAATAAATAAAAATAAACCTATAAGTAATAAATATTAAATTCAGTTAAAATGTTACACATAAAAGAATGGTCTATAATAAAATTGTTATAGGTCGCTTTTGGCTGGGAGGTTGTAGTGAAAGTGTATGTGTGGGGTGGGGGTGTCATGGTCCCTGCAGCAGACCTTTACAGCCATAGGGAAAACGTTGTCTTTGAGTCTATTGGTGGTGAATCTGAGTCTTCCAAAGGGAAGGCTGCCGAACAGTGTGTCCTGGATGGGTGAGGTCGTCCCGGATCTTTGTGGCCCGTCTGAGGAGTCGGCTCGAGTAGATGTCCTCTAGGCATGGGAGTGGGGAGCCAATGATCCACTGAGCAGTCTTGATGACCCTATGGAGTTGTTTTCTCTCGAGTGCAGAGCAGCTGGCGTACCACACTGTACATCCATAGGTCAGGACACTATCTATTATGTAATGGTAAAAGTTTTTCAGCACAGTTGGAGGGAGTTTGTTCCTCCTCAGTGTTCTCAGAAAAAAGAGACGCTGCTAGGCCTTTTTAATAATGTGATGGTGTTCACAGTCCAGCCCAGGTTCTCTGACATGTACAGTCCAAGAAACTTGTAGTTTGTGACCCGCTCCACTTTTTCTCCATTGATGCTCACGCCTGAGTGTGATATGGTCCTTGTCTTGTCATTGATGATTTTTTTTGTTTTCTTTGTGTTGAGGTAGTTGTTGCTGCACCATGGGGCCAGTGTTTGGACCTCCTCTCTGTATGGTGCCTCGTTATTGTTACTAATCAGCCCAACAATGATTGCTTTATCTGTAAATTTAATGAGTGTGTTAGAGTCATGGGTGGCAACGCAGTCATGTGTGTACAGTGTGTACAAGACTGGACTCAAAACACTGCCTTGAGAGACACCAGTATTGAGGATGATGGTGGAGGATATAGAGGTGCCAATCCTGACGTGCTGGGGTCTGTTAGTGAGGAGTCCTTGACCCACAGACAGAGGGAGGTTTCGAGTTTCAGTATCTGTCGGCTGGGAGCTGATGGAGTTAAATGCCGAGCTGAAATCAACAAAGAGCATCCTGACGTATGTTTAAGGGCTTTCAATGTGATTGAGAGCAGTGTGGAGGGCGATGGAGATGGCATTATGTGTGGAGCTATTGGATCTGTAGGCAAACTGATGTTCGTCAACGCTGGGTGGTATAAGGGCCTTTACATGCTGTAACACCAGTCTCTCCATGTTTTCATTGAAGATGACTAATAAACTCCCTTTGTTATATTTTTCAAAAATGGTAGTGGTCAGAATATGTTTCATTTGATAAAAGATCTCAACTCTGATTTAATGCCTTAGACATGTAAATGCAGAAGAAATATTTGTCCATATAAACAAAGCCATTTTGTATGTTTGATTCAAGTGCCCGGGTTTAGTATCAACATATGGAACTATATGGTTTGGCCAGTACAGTGTTACCTAGTTTTTAATCACTGTCCTTTTTTCCCTTCCACTTCTAAATGATCATCAATGAATCTGCCTTTTATAACTTAATTTTAAGGTCACACCCAAAGCCAACAACACCAACAGTGATACCCTGACAGTCGCTTATAAACAAATGTCTGTCACCTGAGAGATGTGTTAGCAGAAACTCCTTTACTGTGGGCTGATGAAGAGTGGTGGAATTTGATGTGTCTGAGTTTATTAGTAATTTTTGTGTGGCTCCAGCATGAAGCTGGCAGCCTTTCAGTGTTCCCATGGCGGCTTTGATCTGAACTGATTTGACTTTTTCGGTTTCTGTTGACTCCGAGCCAGGCAGGATTTTTGATTTGTTTTGCACAGATGCTCCTCACACATGGATCATTGTCTCTAGGTTCTGGCAAGGCAGTGGTAGCGAAATAAACAAAGTGCTGAGACTTGATTTGATTGGGGAGCTGTAGCTCAGCAGGTAGAGTGGCCATCCTCCAGTTAGAACGCTGGAGGTTTGATGTCCAGCATGGGCATGTCTAAGTGTTTTGGGGCAAGACACTGCACCCCTACATTGTGTGATTTTTATAGAAAACCACCACTAACCTGTGTATATAAGGATTAATATTTTTGGCCATACTAACAACATAAAGAGTTTTGCAGAAACTAAAACATTGTTTTAAAAAAAAGGTGCTACAGGTGACAAGATAATGATCTCTGAGATTTTTGTGTAGATTTCCAGTCATCCAGGTTATGGTAATCCTAAAAGCTTTAAAAACGTATGTATAGGTAACTTTTCGACCTAAAACTTTGTGTACGGATTCATTTGATGTAACATCTATTATCTGCATTTCTGGAGTCGTCACTGCCCAAGGCTGAGAAATTGCACTATACAACGTTTTCTTCTGGGACACCGCATGATGTTCCACTGAGTTTTGCTTTGAACACTAGCAAGATGATATATACACACCAGCCTTTCTGAATGTGTCAAAGAAACACAAGACATTATCGGAAGAAGAGAGGAAATTAAATGGAAAGGGACAGAGCAAGAGTTATGACAACAGTCAAGATAAGACTTTTACTGGCTGGGAGAACTTACAGTACAGGTGGGATTTTCCATCGATATGTCTGCGAGAATATCTGAATGTTCTACAGTGCATCTTTATTTAAAGCAACTGCACCTTTTTTATTGCTAACCAAAAAGTGAAGTTGCCTTTAATCAAGCTTCTCTGATGTGAAAAAGTTTTATATTTTGTGAATTTTCATATTATTCATATTATTATATATTATTTCATATATTTCTAGTTTATTTGAGAAAGAAACTGCATCTGAAAATGGTCAATTAAGACCTTTTGTCAATTTAATATATTTATTATATAGCATTTAAGAATAAAATCCTTATTTCAGAACTGCAGTGTCATATGTGAAAGCATAATTTAGGTAAATTAAAATTACATCTCAAAATAAAATGACATCTATGCAGAAAGTTCAGTTATACTATTTCTACAGGGATAAGGACAGTGGTCTAAATAAATGGCGACCTTCAGCTCATACCGTAGTTTGATTCGACTTTGTATGTAGTTTGTTGTTCAACTATGTGTATATACAGTAGCTATACTAAATATCCATTTGACATCCTTTCTTTTCTCCACAGTCCCTCAGTGGTTCGAATGAAAACCATGATAGTGTAGCCCAGTGTTACCTGCTCATGACATAATTTTCACATGAATGCAAGCTTAAATGGAGAAAACATTTTATAAATGGAATCCACTTTCCATGGCAGGAATATATCCAGCAACACAAATGCCTGAATGAACATGACAGAAAGAGAACAAAAGACGGACTGAAAGAAATCAGATACTGTAAGAAAGAAATGGCATTTTTTAGTGAGCAGGAAAAAGAAGAAGGCTTAAATCAAAGGAAGATGAATGAGACATTTTACGACTCTCAGTTGTTTTTCAGTTCTTTGACAAACAATGACAAATGATGGATGAAATTAACAGAGGGATGACTGAATGAAAGAAAGTACTGTCCCCGCTGGCCCCACATAAAAAAATACTTCCTTTATTGCAGTTTAGCCTTCCACCATCGCTTTCTGACTTTCTTTGTGTGTGTTTGTCAGTGTGTTGGTACATAATGTATATATAAATTAAATTTTATTTTCCTCAAAGTATCAACTGGGACATGAAGGTACCACTGAAATGTGTTTATGCAACAAAAGTTGCATAACATTTGTTATTTTTGCTAATCTATGTACCTACAAAGATGTTTTGGTACAATGCACTTCTCTATGTACAGTTTTTGGGTATAAGCTCACCGTGTTGGTCCATGGACATTGTATTATACCAACAGGGTGTCAATTATTCAGCTAATGCTTAAATTGCAGCTCCCTTTGAAGATACTCTCGTTGTCAAAAGACCACTGTTCCCACTCGTTAACAAAATTTCAAAGTGGCTAAATAACTAAAATTTGAAACGTGACAGCAGGGATGTGCACATTTATGGGTGGTCACAGAGGAACACATGGTATGGAAGCAATGTGTAGTGACGATACACAATGAAAGATGGACGAATCAGACATGTGCATGTGGTTGATGATGTAGCTAATTTAAAGGGATTAAGTCATGAGTTTATAGATGACCGAACAGTGTGAAATGCAGTACTATAACAGACGTACACACACAGTGGATGGCATGATTGCTAAATAAATCATATAAAGTGTTACATAAATGGTGAGTGTTTTCCAATACGCATGCATTATATAGCGTTTCCTTCTGCCAGTGTATAATGTAGCTGCACAAATGTCTTCTGTCAGGCTGTGAAAGCTTTTTGGCTTCATGAATCGAACAGTCATTGTGCTGTTTGATCTGAGTGAGAGGAGTTTAGCTCATGAAGAGCTACACAAGTCAGGTTCGTGGTACAATAGAACTCTTATCCCGTTTTTTTTATCTAAGAAAGTACCTCGACGAGTTTGACTTGAAGTGGATGTTAAATATTTCGGAAGAGGCCTGCTTTGGCTATAAAAGATTATTTTCTATATTGACTTGATGAAGATTGCTAATATTTTGCTCCAAGATTCTTCAATTATTTTCCTTTCAGATCTCTTTGATAGACATGTAATTTGGTGTAAAGGTTTGTGGGTCGATTTCATTACCTTTCCCTTTTATCACTCACTGGCTTTTCTTTTTGCTTGTGCTGCTCTCGGTGCAACAAAGACTAAACTCATTCTGCAGTGCAACAATAATAGCAGATTATACTCAGTGTGTTTGCTTTGGTGCAGATTGTTGCAGATGCTATGAGTGCCCTCTACTTTGATTTTTTTAAGAACAATCTTTATTGTTAATCAAGTATCATTGTGTGCAACTAAGGTGCATGGATAGAAGTTATTGTGTGCAGGTGGTGTTAATATTTTATTTTCCATGTGTCCCATTGGCTCTATCATTCTGAAAACTGTATTAATTTATGTCCTGTATTATGCTGTAAATGTCATCCTAGAAATTTATAATGCACTTGGTTCAGCACATAGATTTTTTTAACTATTTTGACCCAGTTTAATTAAATGAATATTGTAATTAGTAGAGAACAGTGAAAGTTGCAAGGCAATATGTAAAAATTGTATAGAAAAATGTAACACTTTAAAAACAAATACAATATTACTAACATGTTGTTGTCATTAGTTTACAAAAAAAAAAAATCTTTAAAAATATATTAACTGAGGTTTTTGGTACTCATCAACAAATGGAGGTGATTTAAATTTACTAACACAGAATGTTCAAAAATCTTCATTTGAGGTAAGAATTAAATCAAGCTAAACAAAGCATGAGTAAGATTTAAATTAAAATTAATCTTATATCAGTCTCTCTTTTTTTTTCTTCCAACATTTTATTAATCTGTCTTCAAAAACAGTAGTGACCTGACAGAAAAATTCCAAGACAAACTAATCATGAGTGGAAATGTAGCTTACAGGTATTTTTTCCAGTTGAAGACAAAAATCCATCCATTTGATACCACATTTCATCATTTAATGAAGCTCGGATCCTTGTGGTTGCAGAACATTTTGGTTAAGAAATTGTAGTGACTACGGCATTTAGCCACTCAGTGGGGTGAGGGGGAGATCCGTTTATAGCGCGCTTCATAAAACAATCCAAAAGACGCTGTCCAAATTGGGTGAAGTTCCCGCTTATTTTCCATTAGATCTTATAGTATGCGCCGATGACGGGTCACATTTATGATCAAAATAAACTGTGCCAATAACTAAATGTGATAGCGATGATTCTCATGGTCTTATGCATCGCAAAGAAAACTATCCTTGTGAACTGGGAAACTAAAAATTATCTGTGTATTCAGCAGTTTAGGAACATCTTATTAGACCACATCAGTAATGAGTCAAAGTTTGCCTCCTCAAAGAATCAGTTAGCTGAATTTCATTCCTTCTAGTCCCCTGTAATTAGCTCAATCACTTAGTATCTGTGGAGAATTATGACCTTGTCGCTTGGGGGACTGGATATCAGTGGGGGCTTTCCTCTGGCTACGGATCCCTGGTGCTTTGTCCGTGGTGGGGGCGTGGACTGCCCCACTTTGGGGGCTGCACTATGTCCTGCCCTGTGAAGCTGATGGGGGGAGTCTGCGGGTGGGGTCACCTTGCGGCCCTTGGCCAGGTGGCCGGACCATTCTGGGGTGGGCCAGGTGGAGGTTCTGGCCTCTGGTGCCTGGGTGTGGCCCCCTCTCTCAGAGATTGAGGGGTAATTTGGTGCCGGGGGTTCTGTGCCTGCACAGGTGTGCTGCTGTGGTGTGGGCTGGCGCATTCACTGGTGTCTGGTTGCTGCCCCGGGACTCAGGATATGGAACTGGGGTAGGCGGGGTGTAAGGGTATAAAGGGAGGCTGAGTGGGGTTTGAAGGATTGTAGGGGGAGACACTGGTGTATGGGTAAGGGTGTGTCTGAGAGGTAGGTGTGGGGGTGTATACGTGGGTATGTGAGTGTGTGCATGCGTGTGTATGTGTGTCAGGAGTTGCGGGACATAGGCGTGTATGTGGGGAGGGATCGCATGTATCTGTGGGGGGGCCTGGGTGGACCTGGGGGTGGTGGGTCATAGACCTGGGCTCCTCCGCTATCCTTTTTCCTCCCTGGGCGGGTGGTGGGTGGGTGGCCACAGCTCACTGGCCACGATTATGTGTGTCCTGATCATGGGGGGTGGCTACTCCTGGCCTGTATGGCCCTGGGGTCCTCACGGGAAACGGGGGTGCCTACTGCTGCCACCGGCTCATCCACTGGAGGGAAGTTTGCTTCCCTCTGGTCTTGCATTCCCGGACCCCTCCCCTTCCCCGCTCTTTCTCACAAACACACATGTAGGTTTTGAGAGGTGTGCACATCGTGCTGGGTGGAGTGGAAGGGGCCATCTAAGTGGTCTCCTTTGGCTGCACCCTGTGGCGGCTCGCCTCTCAGTTTTAATTACATTTAGACATCACAAAACAATAAACACAATACAAAAAACTTTTGGGGGGCGTGCCTGTTATGGCCCCAGGCTTGTCAGCCTGCAATCATTTATGTAAATGCTGCTGAGCTGCTGCAACTTGAGGATTGACTGTGGGATCTCCGCCTGAGACTCCTCTCGCCTCCAAGAGGATTGGTCGCCTGCTGTCCTGGATCCCTGGAATGAGCCATACAGAGGGACTCTTCACCCATAAAAGCCTTGGATCACCTTCATTCATGGCAGCTGTGTACCATAGGCACACAGTTTGTTGATGTGTGTGTTTAGTAGTGTGGCTGTGTGTTTTGTAAGGAGCTTTCTGTAGATCGCCTTCTGGCTTTAAAGAAAAGATGCTCTCATGTATGAGAAGTATTTTTGTTTATTAGTAAGATAATTGACGCTCTCTTTAGGAGAAGCTTTGGTGTTTAGTTTCAGAAATTTTTGTTTTGTAAAGTCCCAGGATGTACCTGGTAGACATTTTGTTTTTTGTATATTATTATAAATTGCCATTGTAGGCTTATACCTGTAAAAGGACATCTTTTGTTTAGTTTTCCTTTTGTTTAGTCAAGTTTAAGATTATTGCCAGTTAAGTTATTTTTCCTTTTGGAGGACAATTTCTGTTAGTTTATATA
This sequence comes from Rhadinocentrus ornatus, assembly GCA_037177495.1. Lineage (NCBI taxonomy): Eukaryota > Metazoa > Chordata > Actinopteri > Atheriniformes > Melanotaeniidae > Rhadinocentrus > Rhadinocentrus ornatus. The sequence continues at coordinate 26,441,351 of JBAMHW010000018.1, read as the reverse complement.
GAACCCAGTTGTTTATCTTGATCATTGGGAAATTGTGTTTTCTTAATACGTATTGTAAATAATTATTATCTTTATACCTTTTAGTTTTGTGCCCTGGTTTCCGGGGTGCACGGCTGGTACACTGGGGTGGCTGCCTCGGGGGGCCTGGTCTTCCTGGGCATGGTGCGGGCCCTCTGCCTTCGAGGGGGTTGGCTGCCTCAGGGCTCGGCTCGGGCTCCGGATGGCCGGTGCCTGGCGGGGTCGGCGGCTGCCAATCTTGGCCCGGCGGGGCCTGTGCCCCGTGACCACAGGGGGCTCTATCGGGGCCTTCCTCTGCCGCCCTCGGGGAGGGTCCGGGGTAGTCTTAGAGGTGGGGTGGCTTGGGTTCATGCTCTGGGATTGCTGCTGATTGCCTGGGTCTCTGGGCTGCCCTAGTCTGCGTGTGTATGTGGTGTATATGTACATGTATGTCTGCGGTTTGTGTATTTGTGTGTATGTATGTGTATATGTATATATATGTGTCTCTGGTTGTTATTGTGATACATCTTGCAGTTGTTGGTTTTATTTAAATGTATATATAATTTTTACATGTGTATATGAGAGGGATGGCATTTTTGAAACTTGTTCCATAGCTGAAGGTTTTTCCCTTGGCACAAATCGATTCACATCAGGATTTAATTATTGTATTTGTTCCTTTAAACCTTTAGTTATGTAGGAGTTCATACCATCTGAATAGGCCCTGTCACCAACATCACTGCCCTCCAGCACAGATAATCTTGCAGCAGAAATGGCAATTTGTGTATCAAGCTCCATTTGCTCCTTTATTTTCCTCAATCTCTCTCCTTCCAATCTGAGTTTCTCCTCCTGAGCCTCCAGTTCATGTTTCTGTTTCAGAGCAGCAGCTTGCTTCAATAGCGCTGCTTTCTCAGCCTTTGCTTTTAGACATGCCGAGGAAATACTAGACAGTAACAGAATGGCTTCTCCTGCTTGACCTTTTGCTTGACACATTGGACACACAGTCACCAGGATTAATCTCATCATTATCATCATCCATTACAGGCTCAACATTTGCACTTTCACTATTGTCATCATACGGAAACCCTTGTTTCTTTAACCAGGTATATATTTCTTCCATAAAATCATCATTACTAGTCTTTTTCAATTGAAACCAAGCATCTTGCCTTCTTTGCTCTTCTTCAGGAAGAGGAAATTCAGTAAGCAGTGTATTGTGAACTTCAGCAGCACTTTGACACAAACTTTTGAACCTTTTTAAATCTTGTTGCACAACATGGACATTTCTCTGAACATTGCTGAATTGTGTTATGGGTTGTTGGTTTTTTTTATATAGCATTTAAATTAAAGGAAATATTAATGTAGTAGACACTGAACAAGTTTTAAGAAAACTTGGTGGCTTTTTTTTATAACTCCCGCATTAATCCACAGATGTAAGTGAACTTCTGCAACGTGTTGGTTCAGTTAAATACATATTGATAGTGACCATAGTTACAAACACATCCTGATCTTTAAAAGTTTGGAGGGGGAAAAACAGTAGTTAACATATGTTTCCATGAAAACAGTCTGAGCTTTTATGGTAAATGGTAAATTTATATATTTATATACCGCTTTTACTCAAAGAAATTAACAATATACATAACATTCACCCATTCACGCACACATTCCACACATTTATTGATGAGGAAATGTTTGCCATTAATTTAGTCAGAGGTTATGAATATGAATGAATTGTGGAGTGTGGGATGGAACAAGAATGAAAAAGATTGGGAATGTATAAGGGAATAAGTTTATATGAAGGCGAAGAGGATTTAAAAAAAGCAAAACAATATTAAACTTGAATCCAGTGGAGTTGTTTAAGAAGAGTTTAGTAGCTAAAGTGCTAATGATGACTTAGTTAGCATAATTCTGAATAAGTTGTAGTTTATTGACTAAATACTTGCTTGCATTGATTTCTGCAGCAATCAAACTGTGGTACTGCTTGATGTAAGAAAGACAGTTAATAGTATGTAGCTGAAAAGCTGACCAAGTAATTTTAGAATTTAAATGGAATAGAATAGAACTTCATAGATAAAAAATAGAATGGCATTGCAACAAGTGCAAAGAAATTACAATGCTCTGCAGTCAGTGCAAAACAGAATAATAAAATAGAATAATTGCAACAACAATGTAAATAAGACAAAATAAAATGAATAGTAAATAAGATAAAATAAAATAAAAAAAATAAAATAAAAAATACTCCTCCCTGAGCCGCCACCTTACCGTGGTGGAGGACTTTCTGCGTCCTGACTATCCTAGTGGCTATGTTGTCGGAGGCTTCATGCCCCTGGTAGGGTCACCCATGGCAAACAGGTGTCTAGGGGAGGGACCAGACGAAGTGCGGCTCAAAAT
>JBAMHW010000018.1:26422625-26438869 GCA_037177495.1 Rhadinocentrus ornatus | reverse complement strand
CTCCCTGGTGAGGTGTTCCGAGCACGTCCCACCGGAAAGAGGCCCCGGGGAAGACCTAGGACACGCTGGATGGACTACATCTCTCGACTGGCCTGGGAATGCACCGGGATCCCTCCGGATGAGCTGGTGAAAGTGGCTGGGGAGAGGGAAGTCTGGGTTTTCCTGCTTAGGCACCTGCCCCCGCAACCCGACTCCGGATAAGCAAGTACTCAACATTTGTTCAGGACTCTTACTACTGTCAGGTAAAAGCTGTTCCTAACCGGCTTGTCCTTGCAGTGATTGAGCTGGTTAGTTAGTGTATAGTTAAGGATGATACCCCAATTCTAAATCTGAGGGAAACAAGGAACTATAAAGTTTTGAGTAAGAAAAAAATAAATCTAAATAATTAAGATTAGTTTGAACCTAGTTTGAAAAAAAAACATGTTTTAATTTCCTCTAAAGAGTTAGATAGAAAAAAAGAAAGGAAATTTTAAAGTATCTTTGGTGGACATGTAGAGCTGGGTGTCATCTGCATAGCAGTGAATCTGCTATGCTAAATATTTTTTTCCTAACAATAAACAAACAAATCCCAAACAAGGGAAAGTAATGTATATGATTCAAAGCACCTTACCTAATAAATGCACAAAGATGTTCATAGTGCTGCATTAAAGTCTTTTGTGACAGTTGTGGTGCTTCCTATATATCGAGCATTCCTTTATTCTTTTATGTCAGCAGCAGCAAATGTCAACTGTGCTGTGAGGAATAATGTTTCTGTTCATGTACTTGCTGTCTTTCTCCTGTATTAAAAGATTAGAGGTGCTTAAAAAAACTTGTAGCCTATTAGAATTATTTTTTTGCTTTCCACTGAAAAGGTATTTACAAGTGCTTGATTTTGTTTGCAGACAAAATGATAGCAACTGTATATAAAAATGTTTTTGTGCACAAACGTGTCATTATTTTGCTCCTGGTGAACAGCTTCATTATTTGATGAAAATTGACAGGGAAGCCTCGACAATCCTCACAGTTGGACAAAGAAAGCAAGAGACGGGCAAATAAAACATCAGAAGGGATATAAAAGTAAGCTGAAAGGATATTAGAGATGGTGTTTGTTGTCAGTTGAAGCTATTTATCTAGCTGAAGCCAAATGCAATCATTGTTTCTCCTCCCCTTCCCCTTCTCTCTGTTATCTGTATTTGATGCAATTAATTCTACTGCAGGGCCAGCTTACCAACACGAGATAATCTTGTGAGTGAATGCCCAGGGAAATATAGCAGGACCCCTAAAGACCAACCAAAAATGTGTGAGATGGAACAATTGGAGGCAAAAAGGTAGAAAAACGCATGATGAGAGGAAAAAGTTAACAAGTAATGAATTAAAAGAAGTGAAGAAATATGTAGAGAAAAATCAGGGAAAAGAGCAGAATAGACTAGGAACAGATTCCAAATTCACAAAGATGATTCTACATTTAATCTATGAGTAGACAGATCTAAACACTAAATGAAGAGAAATTCTGTGTTCACCCCCACGGTTCCCGTTGGTAAATGGTTAAAGGACTGTACTTGTAAAGCACTGCACGTCCCATTTACCTATTAACACACACTCATACAGAACTTCTATTTTTACATGCTAAAGGCTTTCTGCTATTATTCACATTCACACAGGTACATATAAGTACTTTGTGAGGCTACGTAGGGTTCAGTGTCTTGCCGAAGGACACTTCAGCATAGGAATCCTTGAATTGATCAACCGACTTTCCGGTTGGTAGACAACTGCTCCTGAGCTACAGCCGCCCTGAGCTACTACTCCATTTGCTACATTGGGTGATGCCTTCGTAGGAATTCTGGAAATAGACCACATTACACACATAAGCAATGCTGAAGGCATACAGAAGACGTGCAGGACACTCCATATTCATCTTTAGCATAGAGCATAAAGGACAGAGCATGAATAGGCCTTCAAAAATTACAAAATTAGTTACTTGTAATTTTAGGTTATTATTTGCCAATGCTGTGCACGATATTTATCTATATTAAACAGTGACAACATGGGATATATGTCCCCAAAAAACATTTATTACTAGTTTACAAACAGAGCTGATTATATAGAAGGGAAAATAACTCTTAATAGGTACTGAACTGTGCACTAGATAAATTAACAATGGCTTAGAAAACATGATAGATATGTAGATAAAAAAAAAAAAGTAAAAGATGCATTGTCATTGTTGAGGCAGAATTTGATTATTTTATGCAAAATGTTTATTATGGCCAGCACTAAGTGAAAATGTCAGAATCCCTGTTCACTGTTGAAAACAAACCACTGTGGATGGAAACTGGCTTGTTTTCATCCAGAGTGATTTCTTGTCACTCTGCTGTCGGAAGCGATCCATTGCGCTTCAATGTATTGTACTCCTCATTTGAGAGCATTGTGACAGGGAGCAGACACTTTCAGTCCTACAAGCTGAACACTGACTCCAGGGTACAATGTGTTCTCAACAGTAAATGTTTTCATATAGTGTGATAGTCAAATATCCAGTTTGTTTAAAATCTGGCAGGTAGTTTTAACTGGATAAAAGTCTGAAAGTTGAGGTGACATAAGTTATTCTTTTATGTTTAGAAATTAATAAACTTCACAAAAGTTTATTTTTTTCTTATTAATTCTTTTTCTAACCTAATTAACTATGCAGTATTTGCATGCATACATACAAACATGCATACATAGATGCAAATATGCATACATATATACTTACTGTAAAACGCATGCATAAAACCTCATCATTTAATTCCCAAGGACTTTCCATATATCCTTTTGTTCCAACAAAAGGAAGAAGGCTGAAATAGAAACAACTTTGTCAACACAGATATTTTCAGATATTTACCTCAACTTATTTCCTTAAAAGGCTTTAATTAATAAAGATTTATCTTTTATTTATTAATTTTTAATCATTAACAAATATTAAAAGTTGAAGGACTGTTCTTACTGTTTCTCATTTCTTACTGAAGTTTATAAAGTTGGTAAAGCTCATGGTTTACAGGATGCTTTAGGCGACCTTTTGGTCACAGAGTAATCAGTATTCCTGAACATGAGCAATTCTTCCCTAAAGCTGGACAGAAGTGAACTTGGACTGCGTTTGTTTGAACTTTAACATTGCTGTGAGCTCAAATTATAGCGGTTATATCACTTTTGCTAGAAAACATGCACAGCATGCCCTAGGAAATTAGTCTGGGTGTATGCTTTCTACAGGTTTAATGGTCAAAATGCAGAGGATAAGAGGATACCAGAGGATGAGAAAATAGGTATGAAAGATGAAGTATATGAATCCTGATGGGAAGATTAACTTGTGAGACGTGCATGACATCATTGCTTTTTCCCTTTATTTACATAATAGGTTCAGTTTGGTCCCCAAACTGAACAGGATAAGGTAACTTTTAGGAAAAGATTTTACAATTATAACCCTGTTCATTCAAATAAATAAAGTGTTATGTGAAGCCTTGTCAGTCAGACCCGGCCAGAGCATTTTGTTGGATGATTAATCATTAATACATGACTTCTACTTATTTCACACTATGATAGGTTGATTACTTTTTAAATCACATTTTATTGTCTTATATTACTTTTCTATTCTTCCTTGTATAGAGAAACAGTTGTTTTTCATCTTTTAATTCATTAGTTAAGGGAAAATGTTCTGATGCTCTAACATTATGTTTTTAATAACAACTGTAATTACTGAAACTGGAAAATGTGACATATTGCTGCTTTTTCAGGACGTCTTGGTATCACAAATCGATGCAGAAGGAAGCTTTTTGATTCAATGTTAAAGCTGAAGGTATTAAAATGGTGTATTTTAATGGAATTATCCCAACCTTCAGAAAAATTTGTGTATTTTACTCCACACCACAATGGTTTCCAACTGGACTAATTTTGGTTTCACACAAAGATCGAATAGCGAGCAAAAGTCAAGTCAGTATTTTATAGCTTTAAATAACAATGGACTACTGAATGTTTGTAACAGCCTAACCTTTAAATCCCATTAGCTGTGTTCATAGAAAGAAGTTGTTTTATTTTGTTGTTTTTTTTGTGACAGTACATGAAAATAAATATGAACAATGGATACAATACCAAGGAGTGCACTGCAATGTAAACTGATGAATGATGAACACAATTAAAAACTGAAAGTAAAGCGATTTATAGGAAATTGAGTATAAAATAGCCAAACAATAGTTAAATCCATCACTTTCCTCTAAAATAGCATGATTTCCTATTTACTGCAGCTCGCGTGACCAAACTAAAAAGAAAACTCTAGTGGTTAATTTTGTTTTTGTCATCATGAATTAATGTGAAATTAAGGTGAAAACACAGTTGATGTGATTTAGCATCTCAAAACAGCAAGTTTCAAGTTGATCATTAAAATAAATCTGTCTTTCGATAATCAAACTATTACTGAGATTTAGACTAACCTATTAGAAAGCTACGCAGCAGGTACACATTGCAAACAGCAGTAGTACCAGATATCTCTAGTAAAACGGTCAAAGGCTTAATGTATGGAGAAAGTACTGTGTATGTGCCTGTGTGTGTATTTGTAGATGAAGTTTTAGGCTGTTATGAATAGAAAAATGTGATTGTTATATTTTTAAATTTATGCACATCTAGATGGTTTTGCTGATGGAAGGCTATATTAGTGATAAAAATATAAACTTTATTCCGAGGGACAGGGCTCTAAATGGAAAGCTGAATAGTTAGCGCTGCTGCTCAGCGGGAGTATAATGGGCACACCATACAGCCAATCACAAGCTAGTATGCATGAGCGAGAGCATGCTAGTAAACACTGTGGGTTTAAATCAAATTATACCGTGGTCTGGGTGAATACCCGATTCCGATCGGCTGTAGGGTGTCCATAAAAAGTGTTAGAGGACACCAATAAAAAAAGTTCCGGTCAAATAGCCTTGTTATTGTAAATTATGCTAAAAGCTAGTTAGTAACGGTGGCAACAAAAACTCAGAACATACACAGTGAATGGTGGACAATATTATAAAAATGATTTAGGATAGACTTACTTTCTTGATACTAACTGTAGGTTCTGTGTAAGAGATGGTTACCTTGGCAACGCGTCAGAACGAGAGACATCAAACAGTCCTAAACTTACGATTTCAACTGTAAAAAACAAAATTAACTTATTATTAATTGATTTAATATTTATTTCTTAAGTGAGCATGGTATAATGCCCTTTACCTCAAAGGGCATTATACCGAAATGATAAATAATGGACACCTCGTCTGGCATTGTCCCTTACTTATCATTTTGGCAACAGTTTATAATAAGTACACATTATAGTTAAGTATTAATAAATACTGAATTCATCATTTACAATGTATGTTTCTGACAGCAATACTCATTAGTATGTGGGTTATAAGCACAGTTGTAGATGTTTTACTCATCATTGATAAGCTCATTAGTTATGAGTTAGCAAATCCTGAATTCATCATTTATAAAGCATGTTTTCAGACATTTATGATTATTTTAACAGCTCTTAAAAAAGACAACACAGGTGCTACCCAGGCAATCCACTTGTCTTCTTCTTCCTCTTGTGACAGCCTAGAGGAAGTGTCTATGTCTGATCCTCCTCTAATGCATCCTCATGAGAGGAGGGCAAGAAGGAGGAAGAAGGTTAAAGAGGAAAAGTCTAAGAAGTAAAAAAAATTTGAAACAATGACAAGTAAAAGAGATAAGGTAAAAATGCTATGTGCAATTTCATCCCTTTCTACTCACAGGGCTTTTGGTTTGACCCTTGAGTTGCATATTGTGACATAGTGCATGTGATTGTTGTCGGCTTTAAGTAACTAGGATTAACCTGGTGAACCATTTATTCATTGCAATTGCTCTAATTAAGATATGATACTGTAGATTGAAACTAATTGAATCTGAGTCCCAAACCTACACTGAATATATATATATTGTGTGTGGGTTTGTGTTTGACAATACATTGTACTGTGAATAACAGTAATTCTTGGTCCTCTGAATTGCAGCCTAAAATCCGGATCAGGTGGTGTCCAGATACAAAAAAATTCTCAGGCTGTTCAGTCGAGGATTGACCATGTCGGCTGCTTTCAAGCGTGTTGGGATGGACCAGATTATTTGTTATTTGTTGTAACAGCTCCAATTGCAGAGCTGTTTTTTGCCACCCCTGGCAAATATGAGGAACTCTTTAAAAAACATAATAATGGGACAAAACGTAGTGAGTTTGCTGCACAGTGTGCCACTTTAATACAGGAGGATGCAGGATTAGTAGACACAGTTGAATCCAAAAGGTGTCTGAAAAGCTGTTCCCATTCAAAAAATGATCACTGATGTAAACTCACTGATGGGAAATGGTGAAAAGACAGTTAATTGTTGAAGGCGTTATTACAGTTGTCTGTGTTTATTTATTTTATATTGTGTTGTTTATTTAATCTGTTTTATAATTTTAAGACTTGATATTTAGAATTATTTAAAATTATGTCAATGACATATTTTTTTACTTTGTGATACCAAAAATGACATTTTATAATCAAAGATTTTATTTGTACTTCTACTTTTTTGTATTTACTAATTAAAACAACAGATCCTTTGTTGGTGTTGGTAAGTTTTTACTGAGCCATGTTCTTTATTGGAAGAAGCTGCAATAAATATTGCAATTTGTTTGATATTCCCATGTGCTGTGTGTAGTGGAAAGAGGCCAAGACTCCTTTGGAATTTCCCACTGGTTTACATCAAATCCATCAAATGTAGGTTTACGACCAGCGACAGAGATTGAATCCAGGAAGCTGAGGTGCCAGATGGCGAGGAAGTATCAACCGGTGTGTGCGATTACTGACTCTCCCTTCCCTTCAAGAGGCTACCTCTTGGACGTTTCACACTCATAAATTAACTTAGAAGATAACACCTACATTCCACAGCTGGTCCTTCATTAGAAGTCGGTTGGAGTAAAGGACATTTTTAAACTTAGTTCTGAAACTACCCTAAACATTGAATTTCTGAAAGAAGAATTAATTCAAAAGGGTTTCTCATATCAAGAAAATATAGATGACTTTTTGATCCAGTTTCTGGGATCAAAACAAACCAAGTTGTAATTAAATAAGATTCTAACATGGAGTTAAAACGCCTCCTAGTGGCGTTTCATAGAAACACTTTTTGGACCAAAGAAGACTTTTCTTGCTGCCTAAGACTTTCTGAAACTTTAAAATAGTATGCGTATCATTTAATGTCCCTAACTCAAGAGAGAATGTCTCATGTTTAGTTTGTAAAACCTTCTTTCCAGGTACCGGATTCTGGAGTATATTTTTTATCTGATGATAAATGTGTGTTTCATTTCTGAGTAACTGATTTTCCTGAAGTGTGTTTACTCTTAAGCCAAACTATTTATATGGGTCCTTATACAATGTGTTTTGATAAGTCTGTATCGTTCAACTGGAATATGGGAAAATAGATTTAGAACTTACATACGTAATTTGATAAAACTTATTCCCTTGGTATGTAAATTAGTCTTACTGGCGGCAATAGTTCTACGTGGTGATTGGATTAGCAGTGTAGAACCCGCCTCATTCAGAATGACTGCCCTCGACTTAAAAGAGAGTGTTGAGTATTATTAAAGTATGTGTGTGTTTTTGTAGAGAGAGTGAGTGTGTTTAGCGTTTTGTGTTTTTTTGTTTTTGTAACGATTTGAGAAGAAGAAACAGATGTGTAAAATTAACTCCGTGGATTAACTTCAGAAAGTTCGAACTTATTTTGTTTTGTCATCGTTTAGTTTTTTCATGTTAAATATTATGAAAAAGTAACCTGGAAGCGTTGCTAAGTAACCGAGACAAACCTCCAGCACGCCACCCAAGATATATTCAGTTTTGGGAAATTTTTATAACTTTGCTGTGTGAAGGAAAACCTCTTCCTTCACCCACGTAAATGTGAGCCAACGAACTATCGGTAAGTCGACCAAACCCAACCACCGGCTCTGATACATTGCTGCCATCCGGCACTGCTGCTTGGCCACGCCAGCTTCGCCATCCGGCTCGACAAGGAAAGAGGGCGTAAAGGCTCCAAGGTTCGCACTTTGGGAACACTGGATCTAAGAGGGCCAGGACAGGCTGTTTGGTCGTCTGATCCGGAGAGAGAGAACTCCAGGAGGTCCACCTGCACATCTCTCTCCAGCCACCCACGACTGCTTCCTGATCGCTCTTGGTAACCCCAAAAGTAAGACGGAACCGAACCCTCCTTTGGATCATGGCTGGTGTGTCTTTTTAGAACCTCTAGCAAAGTTAATTCTATTCTCAAGGTCCCGTCCACCTAAATTGAATCTAATTTCATATTGGCTACGGCTAAATCCCTGTACAAATTATCCCTTATATCACTGCTTTTTCCGCTATAGTGTCGGCCTAGACTAATTAAATTCAACTCAGTATTTTGGTAATGTTCCCATATTCCCAGTCTTCCTAAGTGACAGTATTAGCATACTATAAATTTTCTTTTTGTCCTATCCTATTTTAAATCATTTCTTTGTTTCCTGTCTTTTAAGCTGAGTTACCCTGTCGACTACCCCAGAGCCTTTGAAGCAATACTGATAAATTCCATAATTTCTGAATTCTTCTACTGCTTGTTGTTAATTAATTATTGGTGGTTAATAAATTGTATACATTTATTCTAATTCGGAAGTGTCTGTGGTTTATTTTAGCGAGTTCATAGTCCCTTTAAACGAAGAAACTTCATGGCTTCGGAAAATGAGATGTTTTAGTTTAGAATACTTTCCTAAACAAATTTACCCACTTACAGTTGTCTCTTCTGGACTGTATCAAATTTATTAATTTTCTCGGAAGAGTGGTGCCCCTAATCAAAGCAATTAGACCTTAGAAGGTCTCATAAGTAATTTTAATAATTCTAATAAGTTACCATATTAATATTGAGGTAGATCGCTACAGGTACAATACTACATTTTGAAATGCTGAATCCATAATTTACAGCATTAACACACAATCATTAAACACAATGTAGATGAGCATATTTATGAAGAGTAAAACATTCATAAATGTGTTTGTAAAGTATCTACTTATGAGTATTGATGTCTGAAACATGCTTTATAAATGATGAATTCAGGATTTGCTAACTCATAACTAATGTGCTTATCATTGATGAGTAAAACATTTACAACTTTGCTTATAACCAGCATACTAATGAGTATTCCTGTCAGAAATATGCATTGTAAATTATGAATTCAGTATTTATTAATGCCTAATTGTCGTGTTTCACAGGCTTGTTTCTGGGTTTTTGTGGTGTTTTTAGTTGTGTCATGGTTTTGGTTATATTTCTAGTTTGTTTGTGTTGTTTAGTATCTGGTTAGATCATGTTTTGGGTTTTTGGTTTTGTCATGTTTAGTTAAGTTTTCCCTCATGTGCTGTGTTTTCTGTCCTTGGCTCATTAGCTCACCTGGCCTGATTTTGATTCACTTCACCTGTTCTCAATTTCCCTTGTTCCCATGTCCCTGTGGTCTGCTCGGCCCCCGGGCCGGCACCCTGAACTAAGTCTGCTGTCTGCGCGGCCTCAGGGCTGGCCTCCTGACCTTTGTGGCCCAGACTATTCTGCCTGGGTCTGGAAAAACTTTTGTAAGAAATTTACTAGCCACATTTACTGGCAACAATAAAAAAAAAAAACACTGATCATTTAGAGCCCTATCCAGAGGCTTCATGTATATCACAGCAATATGGGTAAGATACATGTCATCAGAATTTTTTACACACACATCTACAGTAAATGTCACATATATTTATGTACATTGTGGAAAACAAAGCATCTTGTCTCTGCTTATTGGCAAGTTATGAGTCGTCCTGCACTGAATTATGTTTCTAAAACTTTACATTATTTTTAGCAATGCTCATAATCGCAGTATCTCTAATGTGCAAATGTCTTGTTTAGGTATGTTTAGTGTTCTCTCACTAGTACTTTTGAAGGCACATGCCTGTTAAATACACTATTAAAGTGCTTCTCCCACACGTCTTTGTTTCAAAGTGTGCACACTAACCTTTTCAAAGGCTGTGATGTCTCTGTGGGTTTATAATTGTTCCTCATCTTTATAATCTTGACCTTCCTTGCTCTCTCCTAATGATTTGCTGCTACTGCAGTGGCTCATTTAGAACCATCAACTAGGAGGGCAGATGAGGAGAGGAGGAGAACGGATTTGAAAAGTAAGATGCAGAATCACGCTCAAACAGGCAGTTAATTTAGTCACCGAAGTGGGAAGGAGACATCAAACCTGTGGCAATTCGAGGAAATATGTTTACAAAACTCTACATGAGCAGAAATTTGATCATGTATCTTGTAGTACCTCTAAGCTTCTTGAAATAGATATTCCACCCACTCATTGTTTTGTTTTGTTCTGACAGAGCATCAAAAACACATTTACTCAGGGAAGTTGTCTCATGTGGTCGTATATAAAATTTGGAGAGTCAAAATATGAGCTGGAAGGCGTGATTCAGATATTAAACATCTCATCTCTGACAGGTCAAGTTGTAATCAAATGTTGTTTGGTCGACTTGCTGTGAGCAAAGTTTCTTTGCCCATTATTAGTTGTGCATGATATCAGTGTCCTGCAAATCTGTCCTGTCTCATCTGCTGACAGTAAATGCAATGGCGTGGTTCAGTGGGTAGAGTGGTTGTCTTGTAGCCTAAGGGTTGCCGGTTTGATCCTCGGTCTATTGAGCTCATGTCGAGGTGTCCCTGAGAAAGACACCAAACCCCAAATTGCTCCTGATGGGTCGTGGTTGAGCGCCTAGCATGGCAGCTTCCTCCATCAGTGCGATGTATAATGTAAAGTGCTTTGGGTAAAAGCGCTATATAATTACAGACCATTTACCATTTAACCTGTGTAACCAGCAGTGCCAGATTGGAAATGTTAAAGCATTATACCAGGTGCTCAAAATAATTATATCCGTACTGTTACAATCCACAGCAATATTTATAGTAGTTCAGACAGAAAATAGTACTAGACTTGTTATTGCAGCTGGGCAAGGCAGTTTATTTGTAGAGCACATTTCATGTACAGGACAATTCTAAGTGCTTTACATAAAACAAAAGCATTACAGATATTAAGAAATAGTAAAAGGCAAGTTGGAGAATCCCAACTGGGAATCAACATAGGATAAGTCTCCTGCATTCAACACACCAGCCATCTCTTCTCTATCACTCATCGCCTGCTGTCGCGGCTGACTGCTGCTGGTGGAGACTTTAAAAATATCAATAATATCAGTAAGTTCTGTCATTTGCCTTCTCCTCCCTTGAGTGCTTTTTTCTTTTTTTAGGGTCCATCTAAGTACGAAGAATTTAATGTTGGATTGACAACCTACATTTACTGTGCTGTTGTTGAGGATAAAATCCAGTGTTTTTTTAGCCATGACAGCACATTATTTCTCCTCTGCTCTCTGTATGTCTGGTGTTTAGCCCCGATGCAAACGCACTGTCCCCAGCAGACAGACAAGGTCACCCACATCCTCTCCCCACACAGATCGACAGACGGGTAATCTACATGAAGTAAAGTTCTGTGTTCTTTCACTTCACTCTATTTTCACCCTACTTATGTTGTTTGAATGGATTCGTCTCTATACATGCTAATATAAAGCCCCATTATTTAAAAAAATGAAATTCATAGCGGGAAACTCGGCATGTGAAAACTTGTAAGTTCTTATCCTCAGTCATTCAGTATGCCTTTAAAATTTTTATGTTAGTCCAACAACAGCTGGACTACTCAGATATATGGAAAGATTTTATTATAATTTAGAAAACTAAACTGAATTTCTCAAACTGATTAATCAAAATAATTCGGTAGGAAGTGAAATTACTCAATATTTCTGCATGTACCTGCTCGGAAGCTTTGACTCGGAAGCAATAAAAAAACAGGTCATTTATAACAAAAGTAAAGCATGCAGCATGTGCAGTATGCACAGAACTATTAAGCTCATTCATGGCTCGATATGGCGCCATTTTCTGCCAGCTCAATAGTTTGTCAGCTGTTTTTGGCTGGTGTGAAATAGGCCAACTGAAAAAGCACCACCAGTAATACAGACAAGCTGAAAGGGAACATATCTCCACCTATTGTGAGGTGTGCTTGGCTCAGTAAATTGACCCCTTCCTCAGTTTCATGGCATAGTTGAGCTCTAATCCATAGTTTTTAATAATAAAGAAATCATGGATGGACATATACAATTAATGAAGAATAACCACGAATTGGTATTCTGTCCCAATATTTATGTAACTGTTTTTTTTTTTTACATTTAGTTTATTTTTTTCCACTTGCAAAATTCTTCCAACATTCAAAACAACCAAATATGTCTCACAAATAACTCCCACATTTATTAATAGATTTATTACCTTGTTTGTAGCTTTACAGACACCTGTGTGCTTTTCTTGTGATGGAGGATAATGCCAAACCCTGTTAATTAGAACATTTTGTGATCTAATGAAGTATGAGTTAGTAATTTGCATAAATGCACTGACTGCATCTTACTCTGCATTGGTGTCAGGGTTCAAGCCCTTTTGTTGAAACAAAAAGATAAAAAGACTAAGAGCATCCATAATCCTTATTCAGTAGCTGCACATGGGTGATAATCACATCTACCGGCACTGGCACACTTAATATTCAGCCTCTTACAGAAGAAACCGACTTTCTGACCCTATTGAAGCATCAGCTGAATATAAATCGAGGATGTTGTTTGGATCCAAGGGTCTTTTTGCACCTTGAAATAATATTTTTTAATTTTTTTCTGTGATAACCACAGTGGGACGTTGAACACTTTACCATACTAATACTTGAATTGAATGCGTGATTCTGAGGTTTTTCTTCTTATACATTGCAATAATCAAGAAAGTATTTATTGCTGTGAGATATCCGGGTGTTCAAATTGGAAAAAAAAAACAGGCAGAAAAATACTCTCAATACCTTGAATGCAGATATAGAAATATATAAAAGAGGTTGCTTTTTATGCAAAATTAGAGCTGGGAGAAAGATGAGTTACACTCTGCATATTTAATCAAAACTCACTGGCATTGAAATGCAGCCTTTGCCACTAGAAACAAGACATACATGACCTGATGAGGAATACAAGCATTTGATGAATAGGAAATGAGTAATAATTTGCTAAAATTAATGGATTTACTGATCCATGATGTCCCTGCAAAAGTCTTAAAGACACCAGAACTGCAAGAACACCCCTGACCTTAACTGTTTTACATTGATGCATAGTATAAAAGAGGAGATAGGAGCAAAGTTAGAAGATAATTTAAATAAGGGGAGGAATTAATTCATCACATTTGTGTAATTATATTAATGAAATAATTAATAATGTAAAAGATGTGAGGAACATTTGGTTTGATAAAAAACTAATGAAAACAAGTGGAAGTAAAGCTACAGAAATACATGGCCTTTGAGGAAGATTTCCATATTATTAAAGTGCACATCTGGTTAAATAAAACAACGTCCCATAAGTGCTCTTAATAACAGCTGCACACACCTGGGTGAAGCAGGTGGTGATCATTACATAACCTCATCAGTTGTTATTAGATCCTTTATTATGGTTGATATTTCTCTTTCTATCAATGTGTTCAGATTGTAAATCACGTTAATGGTTTTATAATTTTTCAGAGCAAAATAGTCATCTGGACATTTAGATTTAGTTTTAATGGGTCATTTGTAAAGTAATTAAAAAAAGGAAGTGTTACACTGAACTGTAGGAAGTGTCTTCCATTATTTTCCTCCATGGAACAACCTGCTAACGTCGCTGTGTGATCCACCGTTGGTGAAACTCATTCTGTAAGATTTGGCAGCGGCTGCGTGAACAGAGCAGAGATCACGGCCAACACGTCTAATCACCAGACCGAGTATTCCATCCAAGTCTCCGTTATTTCCCTCCCAAAATCCAGATGCTGAGCCGGTGCTGACACATTGTTAACAACAACCATTCTTAAAAAAATGACAGCCAGCAACTTTCAGTTCTTGGCAAAGATGACCCCTTACTTTTTTTTCCAAGTTAATACAGTCACTAAAAATACCTGCAGGATGCTTTTGGCAAGAATGTGCCCTTATTTGATTTGCATAAATGTTTCAGTGAATACATTTAAATCCCAGCGGTGGTGGAAATTAGATATTAAAAGTAGGAAAACTTAAATCTGCAAATATTACACACCTGTATGTATGACAAGACTGGCCACAAACGCATACGCTGCTGTTAGGATACAGAACTGACATGTGGACCAGCTGTAAAGGTGCCAAGAAACAAAGAATTTTTTAAATTTTTTAAATAAAGACCAATTTAGAGACTGACAGAGAAGCAGATTCAATTATCTAGTCAGTTTTTACTATGTGAAGTAGATTGGACAATTTAATAAATTTGTACATTGCCAACAAAAAATTTTTATTTACAAAAAATAAAAACAAAGACATTTTTGTTAAAAAGAAACTTTAATTTATTTTCCCCTCAGTGATAAGCTCTCGTTAGCTACTTTAAACGGTACAACTGTTCAATTTCATAATTCACCATGTCACAAAGCTCAGATGGAACGGGAGATTCTCATCATGGATGTGCAGCCAGCAACTCTGCAGCACCTGCGTGATGCTGTCATGTCAGCTAAACCTCTGAGGAATGTTTCCAAGTAGATTTATGACACCAAGAATTAAGGCTGAAAGCAAAAGGGGTCCATCCTGGTACTGGCAAGGTAGACCAGTTGGTAAGTGCGTATTCTAAAATTTAGTGGTTTTCTATTATTTTAAAGGTTAAGTAAGGTATTTAACATACTGTCATTTTCATATGAACAACAAGCTGCATTTAGAGGTTTGTTTAGCTCTAGATTCCTTCAGGTTAGAGCTGCTTGCAATACCAATAGATGTATACTTACCTATTTCTAATGTGTTAAAACTTAGATCCCAAGCATGCCCCCAACATTACTAATACACAGATGGTGGATGGATGACGTATAGCCCTATAAATGTGATTTTTGACTATGAAATAATGCATATATTAAATTTCTATATCCATCAATCCATCCATCCATTTTTTTAAGCCTGTCTATACCACTGCAGGGATGCAGAGGGGCTGGAGCCCTGCCTGTACTAGGTGAGAGGCAAGGGACACCCTTTACAGGTTGCCTATCGAATGCAGAATTTGAAATATTTGTGAATATACAAGACTGCATTGATGTTTAAAACTGACTAATTTCACCTTTTTTGTTTTTCTGTGTGTATCTGGAAGGGTTCATTTTCTCTTTAGCCATACATGAAAGCTTTAATTTCCCTGAAGGGCAGTTACAGTACTTCCCAAGGCTTCCTACTTTAAACACACCTTTTTACAGGGAAATAACACATTTTAATGATGGAAATACATTTCAATCAGATCAGTTTACTATTCCTGCAAAAGCCAGAACCCTCCAGTTCAAGATGATTCAAATCAAAAGAATTATAACCCACAACCTTTTGCACTGGCTGGCCCAACTAAGCACACAATCCACAATGTGCCACTCCACATACCTTTTGAAATGATCCTATTTTCAAACGCCTGAAAAATCTAAATTTTCTCCATACATGTACATCTTGACATCCTTGCTTTAGGTTTGTTTATTTTTGCTTTATTTTTGCTTTTATAGCATATGGCCCATCACTCATGTTCATTAAATACACGAGGAGAAAATAATAACTGAAGCTTTACAACCCACAACCCCATTTTAAAATCACAAGAGAATTACTGTTCTTCAAGTAATTTGAATAGTTTAAGTATTTAATCTACACAGAAATATAAAGTCTTAGTGGAACTGACCATGCTTTTACGATCAACATGAAAACACTTTAAAAGAACATAAAATTCTTATTGTATGATACTGTGCATGATAGGATATGTATCATATTATAATAAATATAATAGATATTGCATAATAGGTTTAGCATGGTAAACATAATTGTAACTTATAATTGTATGCCATCATTAGACCACCTGGTTAAATAAACTGATTGTCTATATACATACACATATAGTAGTCTGTCAGTAGTTCTGCTGCTCTAAAGATTTAACATCACAGATCACAATTAGAGATGGAACTTAGTAGAAGTGTGGGGTCTTTTCCTTGTTTTAAT
Organism: Rhadinocentrus ornatus; assembly: GCA_037177495.1. Classification (NCBI taxonomy): domain Eukaryota; kingdom Metazoa; phylum Chordata; class Actinopteri; order Atheriniformes; family Melanotaeniidae; genus Rhadinocentrus; species Rhadinocentrus ornatus. Next base: position 26,422,764 of record JBAMHW010000018.1, on the reverse strand, counting down.
AGTAGTGTAGCTAAGTTCATATATGGAGGTATTTTTTGTTTTTCCTTTTTTTTTGTGGTTCCTATTTCTAATATCATATTGTAGAAAGTGGGTGCCAGCGTTGTCCAGAATTCTTTGTAGAATTCTGCTGGATAACCAT
>JBAMHW010000018.1:26389256-26408031 GCA_037177495.1 Rhadinocentrus ornatus | reverse complement strand
GGGGCATGAAGCCCCCGACAACATAGCCGCTAGGATCGTCGGGACGCACAAACTCCTCCACCACGTTAAGGTGGCGGTTTGATATCGGCTTACTTAAAACACCAAGCCCCTCCTGTGTCTTCTGTCCTTTCCACCAAGTTTGTGCAAACCGGTCTTTTAGTTTAACTTTTAGTAATTCATTAGTTTCTCATAGCATCTTTAAATTAGCTGAGCACAGTGCCTAATTTGTAAAGCGGGAGGTCCCGGAACGCAGAGGGGGGGTGGTTCCGGCGACTCGAAAGGGGGGCTCGAAGTAACGGAACACACACACACACACGGCCAAGGTACTAAACCCTTTAAGTAAATCCAAACATCACTGTGTGCATAACGGGGCCATATTTGTTTTAATTTCCGAACGCTGGCCTGACAAAAAAAAAAAAATAAAATACAAAACATGACCACCACATCAGCGTTTACTGGGGGCCAAATTTAAAAAGATAAAACATAATAAAAACTAGGCCAAAACTGTAACATTTCTTTTATAAACAGCAATAGCAATAGTATTCTTTGGACTATAAAGGTTTTTCCGTCTGAGTGAAAGCTAACTGCGATCTCAAAAACACTTGTGCCAGTGTAACCTGATCCTCTCCTTCCCTCCGTTTCTGTAGCCTAAAAATCACTTTAGAATACCTCTAAATTATGCAAACACAAGATTTTTTGTGTAACCTCAACGGGGAATATACAGTAACAAAGCAGAAAACTATTCTAAATACGAAACAAACATTAATATTTATTTTTTATTTAGGCAATTTTTTTTATAGTGACAGCGGGTGGCTCAAATTAAGCCCTGGCTGAGCAGCTCCTTCCATGAATTAGTCAGGATCGGTTGCTATCATGACCTTTCTTTTTTAAAACTGCAGCAGATTCAAAGCAGAATCCTCAGGTGCACCATTGATAGATTATTTTTCTCATGACGTGCGGTCAGGAGAGGCAGGTGAGGCAGTGCCTACATAAAGTAGCCCACATAATAAAATAGGTATTAATATTTTTACATTGATCTGTGTTAAAATGCATTTTCAGTATGTGACCAGCCATGGAAAAACCAGGAACAAATCTCCGGAGGGGCATTTTGAGTTATTCAGATTATGAAAGTGTGGATTCTAAGCTTTCCAATGATGTTTATCACATGGTAATCAGAAAATTTTTGAAGAAGATGTGGCCATTTGTTGGCCCTCCTCAGACTAGTTTTCTGAGAAAAAGAGCCTTAAAGTTTTCAAAGATTTTCACCTTCCTTGGGGAGCCAAGTGGGGGTGGTAACAAAAGCTGTCCATTTGCATTACTTTGCATAAATCTAACCCCCCACCAAGGTTGTCAAAAGGTGCTCTGGGAACCCTTCGTGAGTGTGGCTGGTTTGTTGTTTGTCTTCACTTCACAACTGGTTACATAACAGTACCCCACATTCTTCCAACCTCCAATTCTAAAGGGGCTGTAGGCACCCTGAGTTCTGTCCATCAATCGATATGCAGGCAAGATAGTAATATCACACCATCATCCTCTTCTGTGTGCTCTTCTGGGCTGTGGATCTTTAGTGCTGGGCATCTTAATGTCTTTTGCCTCTTCAGAACAGAAAGGCCTTATCTATTCATAAAGATATGTCGGCCTGTCCATGGTCAGTCCAGGTAGAGTCAGGACAGGAGGACTGTCAACGGGGGGCAGAATATAAGCACATGCAGAAGGATATTAAAAACATTGCTCACTGTTTTCTCATGAAATACTATCATGTTTATGAAATAATTTTTATATACACATACACCGTGTGGCAGTTTGAATATACATACCTGAAGTGCTGATAACTCTTGATCTGTGGGAGCTTTCGGAAGTAGGGACTCAGGTGAGCCTGCCAGTCGATGGTCTTGACTATCACCCTGCCATCTGCCATTCCGACCAGTTGCAGGATGTTGAGGTGGCTCTCAGGAGAGCTGTTTTCCACTACCTGTCAACAGCAAGGACCACAATGGAAATAAGTTTATGACTTTAATACATATCCTTGCCTTTTTTTAAAAACATATTTTACAATACTCAGATAAAACAAACTAACCATGGTGATGTCTGTCACAGTGTTGACTCTGGTCCTCATTAATGCTTGCTTGATCAGTCCAAAGCCACAGTTGGGGGAAAATTTGTTGTGGCCAGCAATCAAGAAGTGGATGCTAAGCGTGGAGTGAAGCTTGTGTCCAACACACCAGGCGCTGTACCAGAGCATTACGTTTTGTTTTGCCCACTGCAGTTGTCACAATGAAGATCCACGTCTGTTTCTCCAACTCCGAAGCTGGTGAAGAAATTATGCATGTAGCTGATGACTTCATTGCTCCCCTTACTTGCCGACATGCCTTCATCGATCAGGAAATTCACCTGTTTTTGCAACCCTTCTGTAGTGTTATGTAGTAATAATACTCTTCAACGTCTAACGAGGTTCTTTTTAATGAGAGACACTCCACCCGTACTGGTCACATCCACCGTCTCACTCTCCCTTCTTCTGTAGTTTTTGTTCTCACGATACCACCTAGGGGTACGAAGTAACACATTGAATAACTAGACACAACACCTTCACAGGAGACACCAAAAAGGCCACATTTTCAGTGTGTCAGGAAGTACATTGGATCTGGCTGAAGAGGGTTTGAGGGGAAGTGCATCCAAAAAAGACAGAGGAAAAAAGGATTAGATAAAATTAAGCTGTGTGTATTTTTATACCAGTCTTTATAAACCAAACAACAAAAAACTATAGAAAAAACAAAACAACTTTCTTGACTGCTTCAGATTTTCTCTCATCTGAAAGGTTTGCACTCTTTAACAGCTGGTCGTTATTCTGTTGGCACTGCCAGCAGTGATCCGTACAGGGCCTGCAGCTTATGATGTGTGGGAGTAGCTGCTTCCACAGTGCTTTGAAGCTTCATTTACAAATTGCATGCTCCCCTGAAAAATATTTATGTATTTATTTATTTAATTATTATTTATCAATTACTATTTATAATTTATTATTTATTTTTACACATACTAAGATCCTTAGCAGACTTCATGTAGAGACGCCACACTGAGGCCTTGGACACATGAGTTGCCAGTAACTCTACATGCCAATCCCTATGCCCAGGATGTCGGGCAGTCAGCATGATGGCATTGTCTTCAGCTTAGTTCTTTATAAATTCCACAGCTCTGTTATCTGTTCATGGCTGATAAACCTGTGTGTCTGTGGTCGTGGGCTCTTCTTTCTTAAACGTGGTCTTGCCCCAGTCTCATAAAAGTGTCTGATGATGTCAGTCAACGTGTCTTTGCCAATTCTGAAAAAGACAAAAGGGAAAATACTTGTTTCAGATTATGGTACATTCAGATTATGGTTCATGCTAACAGGCAGTTTAGCTTGTAAAGCAATCACTTGGGGGCAGTTTGGATGCATACATCCAATTACCAGAGGTATAATGTAACAAAGTTTTAATACTTCATTTTTGTACTTACATTTTAGTTACTTTCTAGAAAATAAAGTAATACATTTTAAAAACATGCTCCCAAAGCTGCAGTATGCATTAAGTATGGCCCTGACTTGTACTAGCACTCAGAGTGACTAAGCTGTGCATGTAAATGTTGTCAGTGTGACGTTCATGTGCTTTATACAAGACTGCCAATAAATAGCCTGCTACCTCATTAGCATTACAGTCAACACTTTTATTTGGTACATGAGTGTGTTGGCACATCATCACGGTCTTCTGTTATTCAAATTAATAGCAGTAGCTCACATTTTCACACCTAAACATCCCGTTTATGTGATTGCAGTTTCGATGTGTGCATAATTTTGCATTGTGAAACTCACCCCATGAGAAACTTTAAAGTATTCCTGCAGACTTCATTGCTTCCGATCATATAGGAGGTTCTGGGATGCTTTCCTCTGGGGCTTCTTGGTGGATGTAGTCATCTCTGCAGTAACCACTGTATGTCTGTTAGCTTCAAGATGTCCTATTATTCTCATGTCCTGCCACTCTTTTACTTCTGCTAAAGAATCCATCCGTATGTTGTACATTAAACTCTGGAGAAAGTTTGCGGCTACACAACTGTGTTCCAAGTTGAGAATTCTCTTTTCTTCTTCCATAGCATTTACAATTAAAGTTACAAATCTTATCCATGTCTCTTTCTTTGTCATCAAATGTTACAGTAGAGATAGCCTCTGATGCCTTACGGTCCAGCTCCTCCGCTGCGAGTCCAATGGATTCTTCCTCTTCCTCATCTTCAGCTAAGGTCAGCTGTCGATTAGAAATATTCTCCAGTCGCTCTCATCGATTTCTTCAGCTTCATCATATAATTCGGATTCAGAATCAGAAGTGAGATCAGCGTCAGCATGGTCGGAAGAATCTGTCTTCTGGAATAAGTACTCTCAAAATGCGCTGTAACGGCCACGATTCAGTTCTTGTGCAATGCGTTCCTCCTGGTCCATCTTCATTCACAATGTAAACACATGCAGCTTCCTGAATAGTAATAAGAGCTCCTGGCTCGAACAGCTGCTTAAGTAGCCATGTGCTTTTACTTGAATGTGTTGTTGATTGGCCGAAGAAGGCTGAAATGTTATTCTGCTGTGGTATGACCACCCCCCGAAACCAGGAAACGGTTCCCGGAAATTACCGTCTAGAACAAACCAAATTCAAACACAAAGTTTACAGTTTTACCCCCCCCCCCATATTGTTATTTGAAGCATGGAGTGCCTTCTTCATATATTTAATTAGCATATTTTGCAAAAAAGTGAAAATTACTAATTTCTCCAGAAAAAGACATTTTTCGTTTTTTCAGGAATTTTGTCAGGCCGACTTGTTCCTGGTTTTCTCGTAGCACTTCACATTTTTTAAGTAAAAATCGCCCAATTTGAGTATTTCCCAATCAAATGCAGGGCAGAAAGAGGTAGAGGTGGCGAGCTGTGACTTAACGCTGACTGCAGACCGAATACAAACTGGCTTGCATGACTAGTGCCCGTTTCTGTTCCTCAGCATATCGCCAATATGAACTTTACAGAAATGTTTGTTATACACCATGACTCTCTATAGTCTGTGTAATGTCTTTAATGTGTTTGTGAGAGAATTATTCCTGTTTACTGAACAATAAAAGTGCAGAGAAAAGTTAGCAGGTGAGGCACTCATACACCAACACGGTGTGTGCCATATTGCCAACTTAGCGACTTTGTCACTATATTAAGCCAGTTTTCGGACGCCTATAGTGACTTAAATAAAAAGCGACTAGTGACAAATCTAGCCTCCATTACAGCTATATGTACCAGGCTATTACGCAAATTAGATGACCTTATTTTTGCGACTTCTAGGACAGCTACTTTTTTTTACTGAAGAGTTGGCAACAGTGTGTGTGTGTGTGTGTGTGTGAGAGTGTAACTGAAAGAGGAATGCTGATGGGATTTGAAGCATTACCAGTAGTTGCATGCTGTTGGATGAATATTGAAATAAGTTGCTCTTTTCAGTTCTTACATTTGTAAATCTGATTTTAGATGAGTCAGTGCCTCACCAGCCATGAACCTCACCGCACATCACCGTTCTCATGATATAACATCTGAAAATCATTTCATGGGCATATTACAAGTAATTACCTTACCTATACGTTAATACTCTCCATATGTAAAAATTGGTTTAGCAATTTAAAATAAAGATCTACAATGAAATTATTGACCTTTATAAAATGTAACATATGTAAAACCCTACAATCTCCTGTTTAGTTCTGAGGATTGGTTTTCCTTTCCATATGCTGTGACAGCACTGTGCTCATCATCCTTTCCCATAAGAATTTTGCAGGACCCATAGGATTACACATCTAAGACTTTTATTTCTGAAAGCATAAGCCCACAATATAATATGAAAGAGTGCGTTTATGAGTGAAATACCAATAGATAGCAGAATACCTGCTGTAGCTTAACATAAAGCTGCTATAATTGGCAGTTTCTGTATATTCAAATGTATTTCTGCAAATTTTCTACACATTTCCATGCAAGGCCACAAAAGTGCACATCTAGTATTCCAGCAGAATTTAGTTGTAACATGTGAATAAAGTAAGTATTTCTTAAAGATTTCCACTTCATGCATGTTTCTGTTGGTCTATATGTTTATGTTGACCCATTTGTCTGTACCGTACACTGGTCTGTACTTACATTACATTACAGTCATTTAGCTGACACTTTTATCCAGTGGCAACTTACAATGGTTAGGCAGAAGCGTTAAGGGTTTTGCCAAAGGTCCCAACTGGAAGGTGGTAATGTTCATCCTCTGCATACTAATATATATGCTACTTTATATGTATGCTTATATGTATGCTAAGGACATAAGGGGAACATACTTTTAGTTTTGCTATGAGCTTTGGTATTTGACACCCACAAGGAGGGACCGATTTTTACATTACATGCCTTGCGTCCTCAGACCACTGGATCACAACAAAAGTGGCAATCTGCATTCAAATGAAATGACTCAAAGGGAAATAATCTAGATAAAAACAAACACCTGTAAAATAGAACTAAATAAAAAAAAAATAACAAGTGTGGGGAGATACCGGAAAAGAGCAACAAAAGAAATAGCAATTAATGTATGACTTGGGTTCTGAATTTATCAATAGGTTTATTTATGTGCATAGAAAGGCATTGTAATTTATCTGTGGAATAATATAAGTAAATCATCTTCAGTAGCAATTTTTCTATGTCTTCTCCTCCCTCTTTTGCTCTCAAATCAAACCATTTTTTAGATGTACAAAATAACCACTGCTATTCCATGGAAAAGTTTACAATCAGATAATTTAATTTATCTTTTAATCTTTTTAACATTCAGGAACATCTACAGACACAATGTAATAATCCTATCTGCATGTTCACCTTGTTGCACTGTAATTTCAGACCATGGGCGAAACCAAAAGTTATGTTGGCCCTTTTTCAAACATGTTTGAGGTGTTTAATTATTTGTAATCTATAAATGTATCACTAGATATTTATTCTATTCTATTTCATTCTAATCTAGATGGAATAGAAGTAATTAAGAATCATTTATGATCGTGTTGCATTTTTAGATCTTTAGTTTAAAGAGGGACTCGAGGAAAAAAAATAAAATAAAATCTTTATGTCCAGTTTTTTTCAACATGTTTAGTTTGTTCAAACAGAGGAAATGTTAGCATCATATCACTAAATTTACTATAAAAAAATAAATGAATTTACAACATTATCTCCCAGGCATTTGGATTACACAGAAAATCACTTTATGCTGAAGAATTTCCACCATGGTTTGCAACTTGGTGTTACAAGGCACCTGTTGGGTTCATGATAGCAGGGGTTCTTCAATATTTCCTGGACCTCTGCTGAGCAAAGACGTTCTCAGTTCAGTGTACCAAAGTCCATGTTACTGCCAAGTTTGGGTCAATGAGAAACGGCAAAACCCATGGAGAAATACTTGGAACTTATGGGATCAGAGGGGGAGAAGGGATAGCAAAGAAGATGAAAATGAAATAATGAAAAAAAGGTGCGAAAGATTGGAGATCAGGGAAAACAAAATCCAAACTGGCTTGGTGGAGTAAACAAAGCCGAGGGGGAAAAAAGAGGAGGTCTGGTTAGAAAAGACAATAATCTAAAAGGGGATTGAGCAAATGAGAGAGAGTAAAGAGTAGGAAGGATAGATTGAGATGTGAAGAGCAGACTTCAAAGAAACAGCCGATTCTGAAGTGGACCATGGTTTTATGAAGAGGCTGCCTACTGAGAGACAGATTGAGAGAGACGGTGAGGGAGGAATGGTGACAGATGGAGAAAGAGGAGAGCAGGTACAGAGGAGGCAGTGATGGGCAGGTTGACAGATGTAGAGAGAAACCTCGCAGGCCTAAAAAATGACCAGCAGCAGTGGTCTGAATCAGTTGGTTGTATGTATTTCCATAACAATTGTGCCACTTTGAGTCAGTTCGGTCCTTCAGTGACAACTCCAAAGCATCTCACGCATGCAGCTGCACACTGTTTCCCAGTAGTTTCTCTGAGCCAAGAGTCAGATGGAAAATTTCACTCCTGCAAACAACTAAACTTAAATATTTAATCAAAAGAAGACAAATTCATAATTTATCCACATGCGCACAAACATGATTAACACGATTTTTTTGTTCAATTTTTAACCTCATAAAATAAAAGTAACCCAAAAAGCTGCAAGTACTAGTAATTAATTGCTGGAGTGTTAATGTACTTTTATAAGAGCTAATCATGTTTGAGTTTGAGTAAAAAGATTTAAACAAAATTTTCTGAGGTGAGAATAACAAAGGAGATAACAGAGAAGGAAAAGAGCAAATAGGTAAATTAAATGCAGGTGGTTTACTCTCCTCATGACATGAGATATCAAGCAATTTTCTTTTTAAAGTAAAAAAAAAAAGCACTTTCACACAAAAAGCAGGCGTAATTCAAAAGTATAAATTAGAAATTTCATTAGCATGTTTGGCTGGTCAAAAGGGCGTGTATCAAGTGACCTGGTGGGCTCTTCATAGGAGCTGCTTACCCACCTTCACTGTCCATCACATGACATAAACAAGCCTCTGTTGTATCATGTAATATCAGCAGTCAGGCATACCTGTATGTGTGTCCTCTTACAGAGATTTGCTTCAATTTTACCCCTGAATATGTCTGAAGGTAATGTGCCTTTTGAGGGATTTGTCATCTAGCAGATATTCACTTGTCGCTGCTCAGGTCTATGCATGTGTTTCTGCTGTGCAAATAACCAGGGAAAGATGTTTCCATGCATGTTGTGTGTGTGTGTGTGCGCCAACAGCAGCCTAATTGTCCAGCTCCCAGGGTACTTGTAACACAGCCACAGTTCATTTAGAGACTCTATCTGCCCCAATTAGAGAAGAGTAGAAGGGGATTAAGTTGCAGCCTCTTATGATAACCACACTAATAGCTGCCTGTGATTCAGAAGAAATGGTCTTAATTATAGCTCTTTTCACTGTTTCTGGTAGCACCTTTCTTTACCCGCGGAAATGAAAGATGCTAACAATACATTTTGTGTCTAATTGCAGTAGCTCTGCAGAGTGGAATCGTGGTGTCCCTAGATGCAGAGCTGAAGAGAACCTCACTAAATTTTACTACTCACATTATTACTGCCAAAATCAGTCAGTGATCTGATCAATGATAAGCAGGCTGTTGTAACTAATAGGAAGGCAGCTACTCATTTTACCAATTCTGTGTCTAACCAAGCAGTTGGTTCCACTGCTGGAAGTTTAACTTGTCATTAGCACACCAAAACTGCCAACTTGCAGACTAAATCTGGCAACATTTGGGTAGAACTGAAAAGTTAGATGGTGCTTGTATCTCTATAGTCAAACCAACAGAGAGCAGCCTTATTCAGATCTTTAGCAGAAACATTTCCATGTTTTTCCTGCTGTCCTAAACCAAAGCAAAATTTCTTTATTTTTTTTTATCCTTTGAAAATGTTTAAAGGAATCCATTTATAATTGAGACTGGTGATAGCTTTATGTTAGGCAGTGTTAATTGATGCATGATTACTAGTGTTGTTTTTCTATGCCGAGACCCTGTCCACGAACGTTTTTACAATTTTTTTTGTGGGAATGAGAGCCACATTGGCAAAACAAAGATGACAGCAGAGCCAATTTTACCACAAAGCACAAAGAGCCAACAGGAGGAAAACTTCAATTGTTTTAAAGCCACACTGCATAACTTTATAAGATTAAAACGCTGGACCGTTGACTTATTTTAATGGCACACTGATGTTCAAAATGCACATTTCTGGTGCCATCATTCCTCGGCAGCCTCCAGGGCTGTGAAACTGCACTTCACAACTTTGTGATCCAGACAGGAGCATCATGAGAGGGCACCACGTCACACAACAGCAATCAACACACTGGCTGTTTTGGAAGTGCATCATCAGTTATTCAGCAAAGAACCACATTATTGGAGGAGGTGAGGAAAAGAAAAAGAGAGCATGAGAGAGCAAGAGAAAGGACAATAGTCAATACCAGAGTGACTTTTACTGTCTAGTGAGAACTGAGAGAAAAGACAGAAAGCAAGATGAACGATAGTAGAACGAAAGTACTTTAGTTAGGGGGTCAACAAATTGTGAAAATCGCCCGAAATTCAGCAATTGTTGCTTTAAAATGGTACTCTATGCTACTTATCTGAAAACCAGTATCTTAAAACCAGGAAAAAAAAGGTATAATTATGCTAACATTTCAGGCTCAGCATGCCCAAATACTGTAAAAACTGATGTAGTGTGGTGCTGATGTAGACACCTGAACTAAGCACAAGCACAAATCTGCTCTCCTCTTATTTACTACTAATGACATCAGTTCCCACTGGCTAGTTTAGTTACTGGCTTTGACAAGGACTTAACCTCTATCTACTTAAGCTATTGTACATGAATGAAGGTCTACATTCCCACTGCAGGCAAGTGACCTGAATCTGCTTTTTTGCCCATATGTGACCCATATATGATTTTTTCTTCTTTTTTTTGACAGTCTGAGCAGAGCAATTTTTTTTCCAACCACAACCAGACTCCTTTCATGCATAGTCTTAAATCCAATCCATTGTTGTTTTTCAAAGCAACTTCAGTCTCAGTTGTCATGCTGTCATTTTATCTGACTTTAACTGATTTCTTTTGCCTCCTTAAACCATCTTTAGTTTTCTTTGTCTTCAATCTGATGATGCGTGCATTATCCCAGTCTATGATGAGGTTGTTACAGACAAACACAAAAGATGGATCAAGGAGGCCCGAGAAATCGGAAAGCAGGCAAGGAACACCATGAACTGGGATGAGGAAGCCTTAATAATCTCACGCAACTGGGTGGATCCGTCATGTCCGTCAGGTTGGCCCCGACTAGGAATAACAGCTTATAAATGACTCGTCACAGCGGTCAGATGACACTTTTGAGAAAGACTGCGTAAGCCAGATGAAACACGTCAGGGTTTAAAAAACAACATATTCTAACTTATTTTTGTCTGTAGCCCCTCATTTTCACCGGGTGCATGTGTGCCACATTACAGCTATGCCTCCGCCTCCGCTGCTGTTCGCAGCCATTTTAGTCAATGGTTTGGTTCCCGCCGGGTGCACCTCAGTGCCTGTCATCAGCATCCCAGAAGCACCTTGTTGAGGCTCTCCACTAAACTTGCGCGCCAAGTCTATTTTTTGATGGAGCATGCCCCCAGAACACATCAAACTCAGCAGTTCGGATGGGGACAGAGAGGAAATCAGACACAGGAGTAGTGTAAAGCTTCTGGTATTTTTCAAAATAAAAGCCCCCGTGCAGATTTACACTGCTGAACAATTTAAACATTAATCGGTCAGGGGGTCTCAGTTATTTATTTATTTTTATTTATTTAGACATTTATCCTAGAATTGGAGAACCACAAGTTTCTCCAATTCTCCTGTGATTTTGTGATATCACGGATCCAGCTAGGCGGACTGCACTCTATGGCACTTTACGGGACTCCACACCTGACACACTCCCGGTGTGGATTAACACACCACGGAGGTCGGAACAAAACCGTGTCGCAGCTAACGTGGTGCACATGCACCCGGTGGAAATGATGGGTAGGAAGACACTGTGAATACAGAATGAACAAATAAAGACAAAATGAACCTTTTGTGCTCTACTATAGTTATTTTTTTTTTTACAGTGCATGTACTTCTTAATGTGTTTAATGTGTCCTAACCACTACAAGACAAAATGTTATACCAGTTTAAAATGAGCAAAGGGCCTGTACACTGCATGACTGCATGAAAAATAATATTTCTAGAGCTGTCAGATCACTATAGGGGAAATGGTTAAAAATAAAAAGGGAACTACCTCTCCACTATAAAGCTTCTCTTCTTTGGTTTTGCAGGGGTTTGTAACTTCTATATTCTTAAAGTGGCTTTTTACTCCACGGGAATTGTACCAAACCACGAAGCAACAGGGTTTTAAAATCCTTATAACCCCTAAAAGTCTCCTTAAAGCTGCTTGTAAACCTTAAAAGTCCAGTCTGTAAAACTTTACTTCTTCTTTCTTTTCCTTTCTCGATTTAATCTTTGCTTGATGCTGTCCTGCTCCGTTCTTTTCTCTTTTTACACCCTTCCAGGCATTACTCTCTCATCTCTGTCAGTTATCTTGTCATCAAACCTCCTTTTTCTCTCATCTGTCATCTCATATTTCCCTTGTCCTGAAACTTGTTCTTAATGAATTGTGTGTGTTTAATTAAGATTGTATCTCTTTAATAAATGTTGTGAAGTGGGGGGTAGTGATAGGATAATTAGTGATGATGTCTTAGACATTATAACACAAATTTGATATAACGAGGATATTTTAATACTGAGTGAGACAGTTTACTGGGGCTCAAATATAATTTGGCAGGTGCAGGTTTTGCATCTTCCGCACTGCGAGCACATCCAAACGGAGAAAAAATAAACGGAAAATAAAATTTTTTGTTATCATCGTTGACTTTTTTGTTCTCTGTGTTTAACATAAATGTTCACCTACTATTAAACATATGATCAAATTTTAAAACTATACTTATATGCTGTTCTTCTTGGCTAACTCTTCTCCTTATTCTATATTTGAAATTCACTTTGAACGAAGTTCTGGAAACCCTGGATGTAGAAAACTTACCAAAAAAAAACATTTCAGGTGTTAATCTAAATAATGTCGTATGTGTCTTATCTGATGCATACAGTGTTGTGTACTTTTCCATAGAACAAAATTCTGGACAATATTAAATCCCTTTTTTCTCCATTTTGATGCCTGGTTTTATCATTATTCTACCCCCTCTAGAACATGTCTACACACTGACCTTCTCCAAGGTCATATACTAAGACATTCAATTTGATTTTGCAATTGCTCAGTAATAATCTTTCAGAAAAGTGTGTTTTTTGCCAGGAACTGCCACGGACAGTTTAGAAATGCAAATGCTGCAAATGGAAATTGTGTTGTATTTGAATTCAGAATGCCATATTTTATCCTCCCTGACAATGTTTTAAGTATAACAAAAATCATTTATCAGCAATGCAAAGAAAAGAAAATACATTTATTCAATCATTTTAGTTTTGTTTAAAGTTAAAACTGCTGAAGAGAAAAGGAAACATAGATAATCTACCACCTAAAATCATGAGGAATGTACCCTACAGAAAGAAAGGATTGGAATTCCCATCTTTATGAGCAGCTAATGAAAGGCAAGGCAAATTTATTTGTTTAGCACAATTTATGTACAAGACAATTCAAAGTGCTTTTCACAAAACAAAAACATTACAGCAAGTTGCAGAAAAAATATACAGGTGTAATAGAAAAACAAAGATAAAAGATAAAATAAAACAATGAAAGCACAATCTTTGTTTTAGTTGGACTTGGAGATACAGATACTTTACCTGTTTCAACCACATGGTCAATTTCAAAACTCCTGTAGTTATAGTAAAGGAACACGTGAGATTTGGTAAGATGTATAAATATCAGTATATGTGTTACCGGTGAAGAGAGTGTGGGGACGGTACATACCAACAATGAAAAATACGCTTCAGGCATCTGAAACTTTTAACACCAAATCAAGTTTAATACACGCATCAAGCGAGGTGTCCAGAAAATTATATTTGGGCCCAGTTTGGTATGATCTGTTCTCGAAGAACCCAAACAGAAGACCTCTGGTTTTAAAAACTAAATAGAGAAAGATGCAGATGTGAAGATGGAGCATCTTTTGTTGGTTTCAGGCTTGTATGACCTTTGGAAGCCAAAAGTTGCTCATTTGTTAATAATCTCCTTTTGCAAGAAAATTGAAAGAATCTGAAGAAATTTGTTTTTTCTTCACTATTTGCTAAGGTATTCTAATAACACTTAATTGCTCTTGACTGTGACATAAGGCTGCAAATATTTATACCTTTAACAGTTCTGAGTATAATACTATATAGCTTTATACATACTTTTCTATATTATAAAGTACATGAAACAAAATAAATGTTTGTGTGAATTTTAGAAAATAGTGAATAGATATTACAAAGACTCAACAATGGCAAGATTTGGCTATTGACTTGTCTACACAAACTTCAAAATTAAATTAGTTTTCTTCCATACTGAAAATACAAAACATGGCTTTGTTTGTAGTTGGCAGTGCACGAACAAGTATTTTGAAACAGGCAACCAGACAAGCAGATTTCCACTGTGTGTTTCAGCAGAGCTCCTTTCCACAGGTCTTCTAGCTGACCTGCATGATGGGAGTTGACAGAAGATCACAGCTTACAACTGCAAAAAGGAAGGTGAGGCAAGAGGACAGTGCCGCTGGGCTACAGAGATAGTAAATAGCTGTTGGGAGAAAGGTTTTCTCAGATAGAGGGAACTGTCCGATCCCACGAGGGCCAGCAGATTACAGAAAATTGGTCTGGGTGGATGGATGGGTAAAGGTGCAGAATATGACAGGACATCCCAGCTATTTTATCTGGCCTGCTGATCCCAGTGGAATAAAGACAGACGGTATACAAGGAGGGGGAAAGTCTGCTCTTTTTGGGAGAGATTATTATTTTATTTTTTTTCTGTTTCCTTTTTGTTCGGTTAAATTTTTTCTCCTGATGGTAGACGAGCTTTAAAAGTTTCATCATATGAACCATCTTTCTGCATTGGTCTTGTGGTTTGAGGCAGCTAGAGCAATGAGACAATGCAGTGTTTCTGCTCTTTTAAATAAATACATTTGTTTTTCCAAGATTAAATTTGAGGTATAATTGTGCCATTTTTTAAGATGACTATAAGCCTTAACACGAGACAGGCTAATAAATCCTACATCTCCTATGGCCAAGTCATTAATGTGGCCAAAGAAACCTGCAGAAAGTGGCAGATTTTAATGGCAGTCATTTAAATCTAATAAATCTGAGACTTAAATGGTATTAGTGTAGAAGAAACATAACTATTTCCGGCTGTTAAACTTTTCTAAGAGCCACAGTTTTCTGAAAGCACAAGATTTCAGCAAAGTTCAACAAGCCTTTTCATTTCAAGCTGTTAACATTGACATATGAACATCTAATGAGTGGGATATTGTTCTTTCACCATCTGCACACTGATTCAGCTACATTTAAAAGCTCAATTTCCCCTCATTGTAAGCATCTGTGAAGAGTGAAGACATTTAAAAGGAGCCTCAGCTGAATGATGAATGTAGCCTAATAATGGTTCGGCTTTTTTGGAGAGCTTGTAAAGTGGAAGAGGACGACTGTAGATGAACAATTTACCAGAATAATTAGGAATGTCTTCTGGTTTCTGAGTACCCTGGATTTCTTAGGAGAGCTGTGAGATGTGGAGAGGAAGGGTTTTTGGGCCGGTCTTGTTTCTATTGAGAGATCTGGATGAGCGGTGGAAAATAGAACAACCCATTGTGACCAGTTCACACACTTTAAAGGACATTTAAACTTAAAATGCTCTCTTCTTGCTCAATGACCACTGAAAAAATACAGGAAGGGTTGAAAGGTGACACTAAAAGTTCAGCAGTATTATTTGCAGGGCAGATGCAATCCTCATGTTTTCAATCAGGTCACTGAATATTATTGGCCCAGCTTCATCTGCCACTCGTGCACTCCTCCACACGATGCATGTAATATGGCCCCAGTCTGGCCGGAGCTAACTTCATTACACAGGACTGAATGAGAACCACATGACGTCTATCATGATGAATTAGTGGACACCGTGTGGGTGTTTTCTGTGTGCATGACTGCAGTGTTTGTAAGCCCCGGGTTAAGGAAGTTCATTGGAAAATCTAAACCATTTAAAAACATTGCAGGCATGTTATGTCTGGTTACTCTATACCTGTAAACCCCTTTTATTAAATCTGAGGTCAAGATACCACAATTGGTTGGCATCTGTTTAATTTCCACAAGGGTGAGATACAGTATATCATTACATTTATTATTAAATAACACGTATCTAAAAACCGTACAGTCTTCAGAGCTGCCTTCATTGCAACAAAGTCTTTGAACTTTTCTCAAAGGTTTTTGTCCATTTTGACATGACAGCATCACACAGTTGCTTCAGACTTGTCAGCTGCACATCAATGATGAGAATCTCCAGTTTTGGAGGCCATTAGAGTAAAGTGAACACATTGTCATATTCAAGAAACCAGTTAGAGATGATCTGAGCTTTGTGACATGGTGCATTATCCTGCTGGAAGTAGCCATCAGAAGATGCTGCTACACTGTGGTCATTAAGAGATGGACATGGTCAGCAACAATACTCAGGCAGATTGTGGTGGTTAAACCAGGCCATGTTAGTACTAAGGTTTATACAGATTACCAAAAAAATATCCTTCACACCATTATATCAGCACCAGCAACCTGAGCCATTGATGTAAAACCTTCCATCCATCTAACTAAGACATTACTCTGAATAAGACACTGCCATAGAAGCAGAATTTCTCTGATCACCTTTACCCAATAAAGCAAAATAAGCAGAAATATGCAAAGCAATTATGTCATAAGATTTACATGCCGCTACCTCTCTCCACATTCCTTCTTTCCACAGTTTCTATTAATAGACTTTCTACTTCTTGTTTAGTTGCTTGTTTCAGACTCATCTTAATAGTTCAAGTTCAAGTTTCTGTTGGCTTTGGGGGCAAAGGAAAGACCCGACTAATGCTCAGAATTTATAGGGATTTGGGTGAAATAGAGGTTTCGATAATAATAAGGGGACGTAGTGTCAGAATCACTTCCTGATAAACCCATAATCTATAACATCTGAAATGAAATATGAACAGAATAATATGAATAGTTGAGATTTTGCTCTGCGTGTTGTTACTGGCTGTGTGAAACACCTCTTTACCCCTACATGCTAGAAGTAATGGTGTGAGTGTGTGATCTCACCAGTTTCTGAGATGCTAAGCAAATGCTGACAAATGCTGAGAAATTTCACAAAAGCTGCCAGATGTTGCACAAACATGCACACATGCATACCAGTTGCCACACACAGCAGTGATAACAGTTTGACTTAAACACATGCAAACCTACATAGTCCAGCCTAATTTCTCCAACCCTCTCTTCCCAAGTCCATCTGTCTGTCTCTGTAGGTGTGCACATTCCCCCCAGGTTGCAGTCCGGACCAGTGAATGAATCTATTTAGTCTCTTTTTACTGTCACACAGGCAGACAGTGGAGACATCCTCTCCTGCCCCAGTACGTCAATGAGTCGATTTCAACCCAATTAGCATACAGAGACATGCAGTTCTTTGCTCTCTTTCACTTTACCTCCCCCACACACACCTACACACATGTTTGTGATGTGCCACCCACCCTTGCCTTGATGTGCCAATGAATCAACCTAATTTCCATTGAGAGCACCCCACCAACACGCACACACACACACACGTACCTAATTGAACACCTGGTGCTGCTTGGCCTGGCTAATAGGAGATTAATTGTTTCCTTGTTGTAAAGGGGCCAAGGTGTGCATGTGTGTTACTGTGTATGTGTGTACTCATATTAAAACTCTGTGTAAACATCTCCAGTACAAAGTATAGATACATGACTCCTTTTTTGTGTTGTCACGTCCTTAAATGCACATTTTTAAACAAGGTATTTGCTAATCAAGTTGGTTTCAACTGTTGCTTTTTTATACCTAAACTCAGTTAACACTAAACCAATAACACTGAATTAAAAAAACCGAATAGTAATTATGTTCATTTAAGTAATTTATGGGATTTAGCCAAGTGTTTTGCCACTGCTTTGAAATGTAATGTTTGTAACATTAATTAATTGATAACAGGATAACAAATGTCTATTATTTTCATGTAAAATATTACTGGTAAAAATAAATAGTAAAATATGCATATTTAAATAGGAAATGGAATAGAGGTGGTAACACAGAAATGTGTCTAAACTAAATGTGGAAAAAAGCTGAATTTTAAGGCATTAAAGCAACACTGATAAAACTGACTGATGCACATCCACATGTTCTACACACTGCCATACATCAAGGTTAATGCATTCCTAACAGAACACAATTAGTTCAGTGTACGACAGGTAAAAGACTTTAATGCTTTAATAAAGCAGTGCTGAACACTGAGTCTTTCACTTTAGCTACGGCTGTGAGCGAATAATCACTTTTATGGCTGAAACTTAATCTACCTGTAAATTGCTTTGTTACCGCCTCCAGTGCATTGACAGTGGCAGCCTTCATAGTGCATGGACTGCAGCTCTGAAGGTGCTTGTCTGCGTCTGTTCCTGTTCATTGCTTTACGTTCTGTCGTCAACCTCAACATTTTGTCGATGTAGTAACTTCCATCTGCTGTTGGAGTGTATGTAGTAATATATTTTGCTTTTGAAAATCAACTAGTTAATTTACAGAATTTGAATTACTGTTCTTCTGTGCCCCCAATAACCAACATAAAAATGCAAGCTGAAGTCCAAGAACCCAAAATTAACCTTTTTAGATCATTATTTTCACATTTCAGAATCAGAAGGGACAAAGAGAATATCGAGTGATTAAATTTATCTGTTTTTGTCATGATTATGGTGACCCAGAAATACAAAACACAACAACAAAAGAGAAAATGCAACAACACAGAATATGACTGTATAGAATGGACTTTACTTGTTTTTTTTGGGTAGAACCGAAATCATTAACAGCACATTGATGTAATTTCAGTTTCTGTGTGCTGCAACAGGCTTCTCCCCAGCTCTAACAAAACTGATGGTGTTCCTAACTGGGCGAAGGCTCTTGCTGTGGCTGATTGCCTTCAGGACTTGGTCATGTCTCCAGCGGTAGCGCCCTTCACCCAGGGCTCTCGGGCAGCAGCTGAGGATGTGCTC
>JBAMHW010000018.1:26352364-26362813 GCA_037177495.1 Rhadinocentrus ornatus | reverse complement strand
TAAAGTCCTCTGAGACAACTTTGTTGTGATATAGGGCTATACAAATAAACTTGATTTGATTTGATTTGATTTGATTACTTCAAATTTTTCAAGGACACACTGCACATCGTGCTGACATGCCAAGTTTTCACTTAATATTTTTGGGGGAATCAGCTTATTATCATGCAAAAATGTAAAGTAATAGTTCCTAAGGGTCCAAATAAAACCAGTTTTTTGCCGGGCTTTCTGTTATGTATAAAAGCATTTGTTCATTTTTTGAGATAGTTGAGTTAGTAACTATCTAAGCATTTTCATGCTTAAACGGTACAAAGAAATGTATAATAAGAAAAGCAGCCAACAAAAAAAATTAATATTAAATAAATAAAGGTACAATATTCAATTCAATTTAGCTTTATTTGTGTAGCGACACTTCGCAACCACCCATCCTGAGCATGCAAGAGGCAACAGTGGAAAGGAAAAACTTCCGTTAACGGGAAGGAAAAACCTCCTGCATAACCCAGGTCAGGGAGGGCAGCCATCTGCCTTGACCAGTTGGGGTGCAGAGGATAGGAAAGAGAATAAATATTTGGAGCTTAGAAGCAAAATATGAAGAACTTTGCGGTGGCTCTAGACCAGTGGTTCCCAACCTATTTTCCTTCGGGACCTCTTCATGCAAATACTCAAAATCCATTGATCCCTGCCCCACCTCCTGCTTAAACCAAGCTTGATTTGATTTTCATAAGTGAGATTCTGACCGTAAATACTGTATTCTGGTCATGTCCTGTGATAAAGCCAAAGTTAAATTACTAACATATAGAGCTTTGCTTTTGTATAGACATTAATCATAATGGGGCTGTGCTCTTTGCGGGACCCTTGTGGGTTGGGACCCACTGCTCTAGACCTTTACATCATCATGCAGATTATATTCTAACCTAAATGCATAGAAATGTGAAGTGATATATGCCTGAAGTGGTCTATCTTCAATGTCATAGATCTTGTTGCTCTGCAAAAGACTGAAGATATGATTTTTTTCTCTTTTTTTTTTCTGGCTTAAACATTTGTTGTCATTAATAAATATATATATAAATATTACTTCCGTAAGAACTTGAACATTGTGACATAAATGTTTAAAGTTTATTTCCTCACTCAGCGGAAAAACATAAGAACTATATAAGCTTGACCTTGAAAACCCTGATGCCTATGTTTGTGCTGTGCAAAAAAATAATTTATTCACTAGTGAAATAATAAAAGTGAGCACATTTTATTACAGATTATATCACTTAGTTGGATTTTTATCTGTCATACAGTAGTTATAAACATTCATGGATCGTATGTCTAAATGAACAATATAACCACAGTCCACAGGCAGATTTATGGAACTATAAAAGCTCATCTGTCTGAAACAGTCACACACACACACACACACACACACACACACACACACACACACACACACACGTAGACATAAAAATCCAGCCAAGTGCAAGCCAAACCCCCCACCCACACCTCCTCCAAACACACTTCAGACAGATGTTCTTTTTGACATTACATCTGTTTCTGCAACACTCACAAATTTCAAAGACACATGGATAAAAAATAAATCTATAATAATGAGGACAGCAACACATTATTTGTTCTCAGTCCAAGACTGTACAACAGATCCTGACTGCTGGCTTCGTGAAAGTGACTGGGAAAACAGAAATACAGAGCAAGGACGAAGGAAACAGACAATGAAGAAGAGCAAAACACAGCGAAAGGAAGGCGTGTTACAAGTCCATTTACATGTGTAGTTCAGTAGTTTCTTTCTGGAGCTGTGGCCAAAATAGATGGAAGGATGACTAGTTGGCGAGCTGGTTTAAGGACTCTTTGGCTCTTTAGATGGCAGGCAGGATGGATGGAAGAGTGCCCTTGAGCAAGGCGCTTAATCCCCAGCCACAGGATCCCTCCCTCCTTTGTTGCGTTAGCAATTCAAGATACATGTACAAGTTTTATTTAAAAAGATCAATGCCTCATTAAAAATCTTTATGTATATTCTGTCAACTCAGAACGATAACCTAGTAATTTCCAAACAGCACAAATTCAGACTTTTAATTCTTCTTTGTTCTCTTTTATCAGAGTCGTGTGAATAGCCTATATAGTGTTAAAAATACTCTCACTTAAGTTGGCACACTTTGTTTCTTTATGTACTTAGGCATTAAAAATACCCATGAACTCCAAAAAGAGCAACAAAAGCAGTGATTGACATTTTTAAAAAGAGAAAAGTGTCCATGACGAGGGCTTGGTGGTGGAGCTTTTCACAGCATATGTCACATTTAAGCCAGAGCTGTTTAAACTTAGGTCAATATTGTTATTTCCTTTTCCTGCCACCAGCCATTTGCTTTGTTGCAAGCACTTATACATATAAAAATGTGTATGGCTACAATTACTCTGTAATATTTCATGTCTGGAACTGGTTCATACTGGAATTAAACAATGCAAAAAAAGAAGCTTGAGTCTTAGCAAAAGTTTTCAGAAAATAAAACAATTTGTTTTTTTGGTTCATTTTGTAGTGGTTTAAACAGAGTTTTACAAATAATAATGAAGAGTTTTCTTGCAAATATTCCTGATAGCAAACTGTACAGTGTTCTCATGATGCAAACCTGTTTTGCTGTTTTGTCACACAGCACATTAGCTTTTCAGGCAAAACTAGCCACAGCTCAACACAGCAGCAGCTTCCCTGTATAGATGGCAAGAACCTTTATACTCCTGCTCTTTTTTTTCATTTTGATTATTAATGTAGATTGTACCCCAAAAATGTAATAGTTAATTTATTTACATGTTTTACTGTGACATGAGAGGTGCCTTCTAAGTGGACCATCAGAGTCTTTCATATGAATTTAAGCCTGGGTAAAGGAGAAGGGTTGAAAATGTGACATAAATATAACCAGAATCATTAGAAAATAGTTCATTTGTATTTTGCTCTTCAAAGACAGGATCAAGGTGATTTTCTTTCTAAGTGAAAAAGTGAAGAAACTGAGACATTCTGTCACTGATAACTTTCAAAGTGATAATCATTCAGTAAATAATCAGAGTAGAGGCATTTCCTATACAGAAGCACTATGGAGTTTTGGCAGATTTTCCCAGTGACGCGCCCCCTAAGAACGGTTTATTCTGCATCCATCTTGGATTCTACCTGTACTGTAACCTGTCTCTAGCTAGTAGTCAGTCCAATGTTGACTCTTATCTCTTACTCTCTTTCTTTTCCTCTCATCCTCCGATAACGTCTTCTTGTGTTTCTTTGATGAATTGGCCATGGCGCGCTTTTAAAACGGCCAGTGAGGTGTTATCCAGTTGCTAGCATGTGATGTAGTGCGTAAAGTGGAACTCAACTGTAACATGACGCAGCATCCCGAAAGCAAAAGTTGTGAAGTGCGGCAATGAAGACTCCTGGAATGTGCATAATAATTATAACTGCCATCAAACGAGTCAAAAACGTGAAGTTTTAAGGTTGTAAAGTTACATGTTTGTAGAGAATACTGGTTTGGTCCGATGCTTAAGATAAAAAAATAAATAAAAGATAGCGTGGATGTTACAATGTTCAGTCCAAAGGGGCTGTGGGTAAACTTGTAGTATTTGGTGTTGACAACCAAGTATCATCACATTGGTGTAACTGACCACGTGGATGCAATTCCAATGGATGATATAGGACAGAGAAATAAAAGAGGCAAGAGTACAAAAATCATCCTAGATATTTTTTTAGCGAAAGTTTTATGTTTTTTCTTTATTTTAAAAGCTAAAAATAGAAATAAAAAACGTGATTCTTCAAAAACGGCAGCAGATTTCCTTTAGTAGATCTTAATAAAAAATATAAGTTGTCTTTTTTTTAAGAAAAAGTTTAGTAATGTGCAGCTCTAAACGAGTTTTATTTAGCTAGGCTGAGAGAAAAAAGGCTCCTTGGATTGTAAAGGTTGCAGACCCCTAGTATAAACCATGACACTACACTTATTAGGGGCTCTTTAATTCATGGTTTTAAAAATATGCTAAACTAGTCAGAACTCCAGTGAATTAAAAAATAGTCAATAGTTTTCAAGAAGGAAAGGTTTAGATTATAGACGCTTTTTATAGCTTCTGAGGTTTAAATTGCCATTGACAATCAAGTCATCAGCCAAGCCATTTTTAATTCTCTTCCTCTTCCCCTCCTCTCGGCCCACCACCTGTCACTTTCTGCATGCATCATGCATTTACAACCACGTATGAGCAAAAATGTGCACAAAGACACCCTTCCCCTCTCCAACCTACTCTGCCACCCTTGACAAGCACCCCGCATTGTAACTTCAAAATG
This sequence comes from Rhadinocentrus ornatus, assembly GCA_037177495.1. Taxonomy (NCBI): domain Eukaryota; kingdom Metazoa; phylum Chordata; class Actinopteri; order Atheriniformes; family Melanotaeniidae; genus Rhadinocentrus; species Rhadinocentrus ornatus. Next base: position 26,358,513 of record JBAMHW010000018.1, on the reverse strand, counting down.
GGCCTTTTTGTGGAGCTGTCACAATGTCAAAACTCCCTGGTTTAGTCAGAGACAGAGAAATAGATTGAGAGGAGGATTTATTGACACAGAGAATGAGTGAGAGCGTGACAGAGAGAGATGTCACCCACGCTCATTTGTTCTGTCTGAACAAGTCTTATGGTACCAACTGACTTGGGCTGCTCCCACGTTCGACTTTAGAAAAAAACACACACACCTTACGCTTTCTGCCTTTTTTCAGTTGTTAAAAGACTTTCAGGGTCTTTGTAGACTTTGGTAAAAGACAGCAGATGAGCAGAGGTGTGTGCAGCTTCCCAATGGAGAAAGGAACAGTAATTCAGGTGTCTAGGGTGCTGCTGCTCAACTGAAAAAGTCTTGTCACTGCTGAATTGTGTGAACTCTGGTGGTTTGCATTTCAGAGCTTTTTTTCTGTTGTTTAACTCAAACCCCTGTGTCAAAGCTAACTGTTCAGAGAACTTCACTGTACTTTTTCAACTAAATATAAATATAACAGTTGAACTACTTTGTGAATTCATAACCTGATCATTAACGTTTGTTGATGAAAAAAGCAAAAGAAATAACTTCATTCCATGTTAATTTTGAAGGATTTGAGTCTAAAATACTGATCTTGAAATTTATAATTAATCACAAAGCTTTGAGCTCTCTGTTTCCTCTGGAGAGGAATCTCTGTAGGCCTTTTGATTGAGCAGATGTTCCTTTCAAACAGCTATGACATATGTTGATGGTGGTGGTCTCTAGAAACCTGAATGACTCACATATTTATTTATTTTTTTTCCTCCGCTAGGCAAGTAAAATTATAACTGCAGCAGTGATATGTTCCAGGTGATTTACACATAATGCAAACTCTGACAAGTTCACAGGCACCCAAAGAGATAACTTCAAGTAGCTGATACAGCTAATACATTTTAAATATAGTTATTCATTTATTGTTTGGATTTGGATAAGGAGATAAGGAGAAGGCCAGCAGGATCTACTTTGCTGGCCAGGTGATGGCCAGATTTAAAACAACTGTGTACTTCACAATGTTATTCTGCACAAGTCTCTTTAGTCTGCTTCCAGGAAGGAAAATACATTAGAACTGTTGTGTTCATGCCAATTAGATTTAGATTTTTTCCTGGTAAAAATTCTTGGACATGTCGGAGGCTGCTAGCTGACTCATTTGGGATTTTCAAGGAAACAACAGACATTGTGATAAATGGTCAGCCATCACTGCAGCTTCCAGCACTTTCAATCACGCAAAGAAAGTTTGACCTGCATTATGTTATTGTTGAAACTCAACATGCTTTTCAACATCCACAGTTCTTCCTTGGTACATTCCAACAGACATAAGGCCTACTTTTGCTCTGTTTACTTAAATCGGTACGTCTATGTCAAAAGTTGTCAAACGTTACTGCCAACATGCTCCCATGCATCCTTTATGTTGGCATGAGGGTTGGGCAATATGACCGCTAGAGGGCACTGTAGAGGTTAGAGATCACTCGTAAGTTCTGATGTCTGTTTCAGACAATAACAAACATGGGGACAGTAGAGATCATGATAATGTACTGAAAGAGATCAAAAGAGGAAGTTGACAATCGGATCTGTGCCTCCATTAAATGCTTCGCAGCTTCTTGACCTTCTTATTTTTCTTTTCACTGGTCACATGTGAGCTGTGTTGTGAAACACTATTCCACTGGTACTGCCCTATTTGCTACAGTTTGGTACACATCTGCAAGCTATCTGAAAACAGACCAAAAGAGGACACTGAGGAGGCAGAAGATTTCATGTGGAGCAAGGGTGTCAAACTCCAGTCCTTGAAGGCTGTTATCCTTCAGGTTGTTGTTGTTTTTCTACTCCAGGACACCTGATTCAAATCAAATGAATCAAACAGATACTTTTCATCTTCTTCACAGTGACACAATAATTTCATTCAAGTGTGTTGGAGCAGGGCAACACCAGTAACCTAAACCTTTTTTTTTAACTGTTTTAGAATTAATGTAGAATTTATTTATTTACTGCGCAAAAGATGGGTGATAAACCAATGTGGAGACAAAATCTTACTCAAACAGGTTGACACATTTCATGAGAAAAAATGAAAAAAAAGTGGTCAATTAACAAAATAAATACAAGTTGTTGTCATGGTCTTAGTCTTTCTTGTTTTATTTTGTAGAGTTTTTCCCCTTGCTTGCTTTACTTCCTGCTCCCTGCTTGCAGGTCAGTCTGTCACACCTGCTTCTTGTTAACAATTAGCTCCCTTAGTATTTAGGTCCCCAGTTATGCTTTGTTCTCTGCCAGATCACCGTGTGTTTATTAGGTGTCACTCTGTCAATCCAGTCAGCTCTTTAGGCTTTATTTGTGTTTTAGTTTAATTATTTGTTGATATTAAATCTTCTTCAATCCTGCACTTGGGTCCTTCCGCCTTGTTTTGTTCATCCATTCCTTGACTGTTGTATGGACTCAAGTTGCCCGTCACTGTACTAAAAACAACAAAGTTTGATAAGTACAACAAAAAATGTCTAGGTATTTAGGCAAAAAAAGCTCCAGCTGCAACACTTTCTATCTCATATTACAGAATCCTGCAATGCGCCGAGTACCTGCGGGTGTTGACGGGTGGTCTGAAGGAAAGTTGCTTCATGTGTAAAGAAATATACATAATTTAAATTTTAAGGATGCAGGAGAATCACGGCTGAGAAAAGTTTGGTTGTTTATTACCATCAGGGGTGTGTTTGGCCTTGGTTTAGGTTGAAGAAATTGGACCCGTGCAGGATTCTGCTCGAAGCTGGAGATTTAATTCATTCAGATTATGTGGCTGAGATGGGCCAGTTTAACATCATTCATAATCTCCTCTAGTTCACAGCTTATATATGTTTTTATTCAAGCAGGTTTTCATCTTTCATTTTAAGTTAAATTTTAAACACTGGACTGACTTACTGATGTGAGGGGATGTAATAAGAAACATTTACTGTAAAACCAAGAGCAAGATGTCTGCCCTCCATTCAGTCTAGTTACCTGTATCTCTCTCTTTCAATTTTTTTGACTCGATAAACCCTGATCACTGTTTGTTTTTTGGTAGTTGGCAAAAACTCATTGTTGCATTACTGCCACCAAGTAGTCTGAACCAAAATGTTTCCAAGAGCCCAAGTTGTCAAAATGTTTGTTCCCCTGCTGCATTTTCCCAATCCCATGCCCCCCCAAACAGAGGAAAGGCAAGGCAAATTTATTTGTATAGCACATTTCATGTACAAGACAATTCAAAGTGCTTTACATAAAACATTAAAAGCAATACAGCAGGGTGCAAGAAGCAATAACAAGTGCATTAAAAACAGACTTTAATAGAAAAGAAAATTAAATAAAAACAAAGGAAAAGGTGTGGCTTGATAAAGCAGATTAGTGATGCATAGTTAGACCTGAGAGTAAAGACAACACCTAATGCCCATTTATGCTCTATGCCACAGTCAGATATGGAGCCTTCCCTCCATCGCTTGCGGTCTTTACCTGCGTAATTTTGTCAGAAGAAGTATGAGGGCAGTGACATATGAAATGTATATTTAACAGGAGAATAGATGACCCTTAATCACTTTTTGAACTTCCTGTTCAGGTTATCTAAACATCTCTGTAGTACAAAAAAGAAAAACATGCCTTCCGTTAAATTGCATTTTTTCTTATTTTTTTACAACCACACTTCTTACCTTCATGGAAGCCGTTTTGCAGGTCGAGATGGTTTATAAGTAGAAACAACACGTAATGCAACTGTCATTTTCTGCTTCAATTTAAGCCTTGGTTAAGATTCGAAAATACATTCTTTTTGCAATGACACTATCACAGAAGTCATTGTTATCCTTCACAAGCACCTGCTCACACAACTGCTAGAGATTGCATTTTGTTGCAACAGGCCAAATCTGCTTAATATACTAATAGAAACAGCAAGGCACAGTGCCCACTCTTGTCTCTCGCAGTAGTAGTCAAATCCACAGTTCTACTAATCTAGCCCTCTGTTTACTAAAACATTGTCATCTTTCAGTGATTAGCATTCATCAATTAACTGTTTTATTCCTTTCACAACTTTATATTTATTTATTTTTTGTTTTTCTTTTGGCATTAAAGTGCCAATGTAGTTTTCAGTCAGTTCCATTCCCTTTTTATATGCATGTTATGCAATTAGCAATACCAGTTTTATCTGGTTGCTTTCATCTGGTTGCTTTTATAACACTTGCATATCTTTTTCATGAAAAATCAAGGATTTATGTGAAATTTGATTAAAAATATATAGTTTTTTTTTATATCAACATCAAACAAATTATCTTAAGAATGTAAATGTCTTGAAAGAATCATATTATACATGTGTTTTTAAAATTACAGCTGTAATCTTAATCCCTGCTTTTTAATTAACAATTGCTGCTGTATTTGGCTAGAATCTGCACACTCTATCAAAGACAGATCAAATAGCACTGGAGGTACCGCTGTGGAGGGGGGGGTAGCCGGTTATTGCATGCCCTCTTCAACTTAGTCAATCACCCATCCAACCTTTTAGTCAGCCACACTAATGTCCTTAAGTAAAATTTTGAAGGTCTGTTATCAGTGAGGGATGCTCACTTAATCACATTAATTAATCTGACAGTCTTTATCAAAGACATTATGAGCGCCACAGAATAGAGGGGAGTGGAGAGCAGAGCAGTGAAATGACGTGAATGGGATAGAAGATGAGGAAGGGAGAAGATGACAGGTTTATAAATTTGTCATCACAGGATAAGAGACGGGGGATGAGGAGGAGAGGAAATTAAAGCAGGACAAAGGAGCAGAGGAGACAGACATTATGACAATAGATCTGAATTGGGTTACTTTGTGGCTAATCCTCTATAATTCTGCCTCATTTCACAGGCAGAGAGTTTCCATAGGAGCTCATTATAGGCTTATAAATTCGCAGGGGTCATTTCTGCAAGGCCATGGTCAATGCATGCTTTGAAAAGCGTTTGGAGCACTGTATACACGAAAAGGCTTTAATGCAGTGAAAAACATGACAAATTGAGGCAATAAAGCTGGCCTGTCAGTTGGTCACTCGTTAGGGAACTGAACTGAATGTACAAATTCAACACAGAAAAAGCCAGTACAAAGAAATAGAGAAAAAATACATCACTGTGGCAGGAATCGTTGTATCATACAGTACGTAATGTGTTACCATTGTACTTCTTGTGTTGCAGAGTAAATATGTAATCCAATGACTGGGGCACCTTGACAAATCCATGCAGCTGACATTTCCCACAGTGTACATTTTGACTTACCAAGCACAAAAGAAATATATTATGAGGAAATGATGGATCTCTTTTGATGTCAGTCGTCCATTTTGATTTATCTTTTAAAATTTCACAGATCTTTAAAAATCACACATCCAGCCAGAAGAATCAGTGTCATGAGTTTATTTATTTCCTCTTTTTTTTTTTGGGGGGGGGGGGGTCTCTGGCAGAAATGTCCACAAAGTGCTTGTCAAAATTTTTTGAAGTACAGTAATGATGTTAATCATGTTGCACAGAGATGCATATCTGTTTAAGATGTCACTTTTTGTAATAAACCATCATCTTTTATAAATCAAGATGATGTCTGAAGCTCTTCTTTTTACCTGAAACTATTTTTGTCACATCACCTACTTCCGCAAAATAAACAACACAATGGCATCATTAGCCAGAAAGAGGGCCACAACATAAGTGGTAATTTGAGTTTCTGTTGCCTGCCTATCATCATGAATGAGTCTACCTTATATCCTCTGACCTCTGGTATCAACCATTTTTATCCAGACAACTGTCGCTCCCTGAATATTGTCCGTTATTCGGACCATTCTCCTGTAAACCCTCAAGATGGTTGTTTGTGTGAAAAGCCAAGTATCACCAGTTTCTGAAATGCGCAAACCAGCCTATCAAATCAATTCAGCTTTATTTGTATAGCCGCAATTAACGGCGTTGTTAATTGGCGCCCCTAGGGCACAGATAAATCCATTTGAGCCAATTCATTGTGATCCAATCAGTTTATAAAACAAGCCAATTCATAAAAAACTAGAAACACTCAGAGCGCCGAACTCCACCAAGCATTTTATTTTATTTTATTTTATTTTATTTTATTTTATTTTATTTTATTTTATTTTATTTTATTTTATTTTATTT
>JBAMHW010000018.1:26322765-26334116 GCA_037177495.1 Rhadinocentrus ornatus | reverse complement strand
TTTTCAGGTCATTGACCAGCTCCTCCCGTGTAGTTCTGGGCTGTTTCCTCACCTTTCTTAGGATCATTGACACCCCAGGAGGTGAGATCTTGCATGGAGCCCCAGTCCGAGTGAGATTGACATTAATGTTTAGCTTCTTCCATTTTCTGAGGATTGCTCCAACAGTGGATCTTTTTTCACCAAGCTGCTTGGCAAATGCCCCCTTGGTCCTTTTCTTTTTGTTTATTATTCCTTCAGCCTAATTTCCAAAATGCTTAAAATGTTTTTATAGATTGCTATCAAATGTGAGTTTTACTGTTCATTTCACTTATTAATGATTTATTCCATTTCCTTTTCCCTCAGACTATCTCCTTCTCTTACTCCCATAATTGCTCCGGCCCATCTCAGATAATTTCAGGTTCTCTAAGTACCACCTTAATGACTGACATTAGAATGCAGTAGAAAACATTTAAAAAGGGAAGAATGTTAGTACTGAATAAAGTGGATAAGGTGAATCAGAAATAAAACATAATTTACTGATTATTTGACAGCAGCTGTTCTTTACAACGTGCTTTACATAAAAGATTAATTATAAAAAGCACAAAAAAGTAGCACTATGTAACTTTCTGGCCTTAAAACTTCATTAAAACTACATTTCTGTGACATTTATTATGTACATTTCTGGAGCCATTGCTGACCAGCAACTCTCAGGATGGAAAGTAAACTTGATGATGTACGAAGTGGTGGCTCATATGCAGTCAGCAGATCTGATGTATACGTTGGTCCAGAACCATTCAGAGCCTTGTACACCAGCAGCAAAGTTTTAAAATTAATTATTTGGAATTATTTTTCACAGGAAGCCAGCTTAAAGATCTGTGAACAAGAGGGATCCCTTTTTTTATTTTTTATATTATTTTTTTTTGTCTAAGTGGGGACATGAGCAGCAGCTGTTGGAGTTGTTTTAGTGAAAACTTGATTACAGTAGTCCATCCGGCTGAAAACAAATGCATGATCAAGTTTTTTAAAATCATGTTTAGCCATCAGTCCTCTTACATTCTTCAGGTGGTAAAAGGTTGATTCGGTAACTGCTTTAAAATGGCATTTAAAATTTAGCTCTAAGTCCAAAACGACAAAGATTTCTGGCTGGAAATAGTTGATTTTACTATTCCTGACTGAAACTGGACACTTATCTTTCTTTCCAAACGCAATTATTTCAGTTGATCTTTAACAGAAAATGAGGACCAGTCAAGGGAACCTTAACAATCCCTGCTAGAGGAAAAAAACATTTTTTTTTTTATTGATGTTCAGACTGTAGCTGAGATGCAGAAGCAACATGATGCATACCACCTTTAAACAATTATTACGACTTTATGAAAGGCTGCATATCCATTATGCATGGTAATGTTTACATCTGACTTATTGCAAATAAGTACAGCTGTGTCCTAACTGATACAAAGATTACTGTGTACAAAACGGCTGTTTTTAAGACTTTATTGCTGACAACCGCGTTAGGGTTAGGGTAGAGCATACGTCTGCATACAACTACTTATTCTAATTCTAGACATCACCACATTTCCCTGACAATATGAACAGCCATGCATGCAGGACACACACATAGATGACAATTAGCACTACACAGCACCTTGAAGCACAACCGCTGTTGAGTTGAGGGTTCATGAATACATGTGCTGAACCTATTGTATTAGGCCACTGTGAGGACAAGGCCACGGTGTTATGTGAACGCACAGAAGGAACATTCTGTGTATGAACTATAACGTGCAAAGTCTGGGTTGTGTTCATCATGAAGCCCTGTGTGTCTGTGTGTGCGTGGGTGTGTTTTTCAGACGCTGTTCTGTGATTGATAATTGATTTTCCATTGTATCCAGGATGCAGTTTGGTCACAGAAGTGGATGCAACATGGCTCAACTTCCAGTTTGCATTGACCATGAATGCTGTGCTTGTGGTAGGAGAGACAGAAGCAGAATAGAATGAATTTGCTACAAAAAACTGAACTTTCCTATGAACTGAAATAATACAGATCATACTTTAATATTAAAGCTAAATTTACAGTCATTGGTTATTAAATATTTAGCTACTCTCATGTATTTATCTCATTATAAATTGTATACATAGAAAAATGTGGGTTGAGCCACAGCTTTGTCAAGTCAGTATATTTTATGATGCTATCTTTAAATAATTACCTCAAAATAACTGTATTTTAGTTTACTCATTCTAAGAAAGCTTTTTTTAATCTCTAGAAAATGAAATTTCACTTTATCTCTACTTGCATGATGCCAAGAGCTTAAAATAATTCTAAAGGTTTAACAGGTGTTGCTTTACCAAATCACTAAGCAGAGGTTAAGAACAAAGTTTTACACTATTTGCAACATTTCACAGCAACAAAAGTCATAATTTACAGTTTATATTAGTCTTACAAAAATTTGATCTCGAACCGGAAAAAACCTTCAGTTGTGAAATCCAACATTCAAAAAGGTTTTTTAACACGAGTGCAAAGAAAATATTTTCAGTCTCCATCAGCAAACTTTTTAATTTTTATGAACAAATTAAAAGTTTGATACCAGCAGCACTAAACAACCACCTGGGAGAGAAAGTCATTGTGTTGCATTATTGTTCCTTGTAAACGACACTTTTCTGTCATTTTAGAGACTCATTTCTGACGGAGCAGCACCATCACTGAGCAGCTAATCACTCTCCCTGTTAAGGCTAGTTATTGTCGAAGTTTGCCACCTTCCCTGCTTTTTTATTTCACCCCTCTCTGTATGAGCAGTGCAGCCAAACATGCACACTTGGTAGCTCTCACTTAGTTTTGGCAGCTTCAACACAATCACCAGTCCTTCTTTAGAAAGTTACATTTAGAATTATACCTGTTGCAGAGACATGGTCTTTGTTGCCTCTTGAGTCATTTTTATGTTTGTCTCCATGGACATTGAGCCTAGTGGGAGGGACTTGTAGGATGGCTCTTAATAGTGAGCTGGATCTTGAGGAGCCATTTCTTTGAAATAACCATTCCAATAAATCTTTGTAATCTATTTTAATATTTAATTCAATCTGGGGTAAGCAATTTTTTTCAGGTAAATAACTGGTAGCAAGTATACAGTAAGATTTGGATCAGATCCTTCAAACTTAAACACCACTCCATTGGTGGGAATTATTCTGAAATATATTTATAGCTAAAATTTCATTTGGCTTGTGTTTTCATTGTAAACATTCCATAAGGTGGCTCCATACCCTCATGCTTTGACAGTAAGATCCCTCATTTTGATTTTCTCTCACTAGAAATCTTTGTGGCACAACAAAAACTAAGCAGGCTACAATTTACTTCCGTGCAAAACAACCTAATTCCAAAATTTTCCACACAAGAACCTTTTAGTAATGCAAAGAATTAATAATAAAATATTTAAATAAAATCTACATAACAAAATATAACATAAATGCAAGAAAAATACAGAAATACTAGACAAATAGAAATAAACCTAAAATAAAACTGAGCAACATTAGTGTTAATTTTAGTAAACGCTTTGCAAAAACTTCGCATTACTTGTTTCCGAACAATACTTTCTGTCGATAGATGCGTTCATGTGAATGGAGCGTGTTGGACATCAGACTCTCATGATTGCACCGTGCATCGTATGATAGCAGCGTAGATAATTTATAGATATAATGAATGGCTCGCAGCTGCAATATGGTTCTTATTTAGGAGCCATTTAAAAGAATTTATTTGTTCATGAACGCCACATCTCGGAAGTAGGCAGCTCTGGGGATGACAGAGGAGGTAGCATCCTGTAATATGTCCTGACTGAACTGTTGTAGTGTTTTTTTTGCATGGAAGGTGAGAACATAAATTGTTAGCCTAACAAAATGTCACAAGCCTTTTTTTTTTGGCTTACTTGAGGGTTCTTCGGAACTCGGAGAAAGTCTGGGAAGGAACCTCGCACCACAAATGTTCCATTCTTTCTGAATACAATATTCCAGCTCTTCAAGTTCATGGTTGCTGTAATTCTTTCTTTTCATGATTTATTTTCATACTTGATATTTTTCCAGAACAGTGTTAATCATATTTGTCAACTGCTTTAATAATACATGCCATTTCTAGAAATGCTCCATTTCAACATTTTTCATTCACGGTAAAAAGAAATTAATTAATTGTTGAGCTACACAGTCATACATGTTTAAATATTGTAGTGGTTTGACATCCCTGCGTGTGATGAATGTTTTTACTTAGAAAACAACAAGCATATTTTTATTAATTGAAAACAATTCAAATTATTAGAATTTATTTTTATTATTTTAGAATTAAAAAAATGCTCATGTTTACTACTGTGATGCATCATTTCTTTGTTTAATTCTTATATTTGGTTTTTACCTGTCAGGCTGAATCAGCAGAGAAGCGGACACAATTGCAGGTAAGTGAAGCTGCTTTAATTAAGTGTAATCCAAACAGGAGAACCAGTACAACATGCAGGGAGAATCCACAAGACTACACAATGGAGCTGTGAAAACTGTGGGTATAAATAGAGAGGTGGACATGTGGAACTCTGAGGATGATAATGATGAGACACAGGTGTGGTCCACGATGGCAGGAGCAGCGTAATCTTGGGAAATGTAGTGCCAGAACCGGTAATCAGTAAACTGGTGATGCTGAGCGCACCAGCTGAGGAGGAGCAGGCATGACATTACCTTCATATAAACTACTGGCACTGTTCAGTTGTGTTGTTTACTTGCTTGTTCATGAGTTTACAAACTAACAAACCCAGACTGTACAGAATGAAGCAATAAATGTGGAATTGTATATGATATTTCAGATATTGCCTAATATGAAATATTTGAAAACATTTGCTCCTTATGGCCCCCTAACAGTCTTACATGCTGCTTCTAATTTACATGTAGTGTTCTTTTCTAAAAAAAAACAAAAAACGTGGTGCGTAAGGTATAAATACATTTAATTCTCAATGTACTAATCTGTTTAATTGTAGAAGTAGTACACTAGCCAAAAAAAAATATTCCAGTTCTTGCTTGGTGTTGGATTTCTGCATCTAAATACTAGTGCATCCTCTACCACCAGGTATCTTTTACTACAGAGTATCACTGTTGCAGTACTGTTGTTGTTTTGTTGAATTAAGCCAGCTCTTTCCCGAAAAAAATCCCCAGTTCAAAATTCATACACGCGTATTAACCAAAAAGAGTAAAATTATAAAGTATGCTGTCTTTTTACAATTTCACCTTCTTATTTATTTATTTACTTACTTATTATAGGATTAAAATAATTGTCTATTTTTATTCAAATGTCCACTCTTCCCTAATATTTCTGAAATTTTCTTTTACTCTTAAAGTTTCCTGTGTCTGCTATGGGCCCAATTTAAACTACAGAAACAGTTTAATGCAATTATCCTCAGTTTGGCTGATAATGATTTAAAAAAGAGAAAACAGAACAATGCATCACCTTTCCCATACCTCACACAGACAGCAGAAAGCACTCATGATCGGAGTTTCTTAGCTAAGACATGTAGAAACTTGTGAAGTGTAACTTTTAGAGCATCTGTTGTATTCAGCATGAGTGTATTTGTATTTGTGGATAATTAACCTCTTGGGAGGAAAAGCGATTAACTGGCATTAGTCTTGGATGAAATCCACATGGGAACATGCAGTTGTTTCACACATGGGGTGTTGAACTACTCTGTCAGCCTCTTCCTTAGTTCTCCACACATTTCCCTTTCTGCCTCTTCTCCACCAGCTGGACTTAGAGAAGAAGATCCTTTGGGGAAAGTCTTACAGGTTGTTGTCTTGAATTGTGTGTCGAGCTTGAGAATATTCCTTTTCCTTTGGGGTTGTGTAAATATCTGCCTGAAGATGTGAAGATTTTGGACAAGGCCTTGTTGCTGTATTGCTGGGGACTTTGAGAGAATTGCTGCATGCTAAGCCTGTTTGAGCTTCTATGTATTCCCTTCGGTCCTGAGCAAGTCTCTACCCAGAGATCTCTCCTTGTGAAAGCAAACTGTCCATGTGTTGGACACATTTTCTTGAAAAAACTCTCAAGCTTCTTTTACACTGCTCTAATGAGCCACTAACACCTACTTACATCTGGATTTGACTGTAATGGGAAGATCTTAAATTAGCGTATGCTAATTTTTGATAGGGGTGCAGGACCCGAGGCTACAAGAGTGGACACATCTGACTTTTTCTTTACATAAACACTTTTATTGACAATTATTTCTTACATGAAGACTCTGGAACTGACAACTCCTAAAGAAAAAGAGAGAAAATTTATTGATTTTTACCTATTTACAAGGCAGTTAGCTGCCCAGCTCAGACCTGCTGTGTGGGCTTACATCCACAGTCCACTCACAAACAATAAACTAGTGTAAATTTTCTCAGAAACTCATGACTGAATTTATAGGTATATCTATCAAATTCTGACCTATCAGAAAATTAAATTTATACACATAAACATACACATTTATACACATATAAATATACACATTTTTTTTGTAAATTTCAGTTTTGTTTTATCAAAAATGGTTAAATAATCATTAATCCACGTCTCAAGAAATTTTGTCAAAAATCAAGCTGCAAATAAATTTATGAAGGTAGAGTGCTATACCAGTATAAATTACCCCAGCACAGTATGGTTGAGGCTTGTATGGTTAGGTATGCTGATTAACTATGGTTAGGCTTAAATATTTATGTATGGAGGATGCCTTGACATTGTAAATTAATGAATGTACCTGTTCATTAATTACATAATGATGAAAAACTCAAAATAGTTTTAAATAATTTATCGTATTGCTATGAAAATACATGAAATAAAAGTTTAAATCCCAAGATGGAGATCCAGTTGATGAAAGTCTAACAACAACATGGAAGTACAGCTGGTCCTAAACATGGAGTTGAGTATAGCATGGATTTATGGGTGTGTCCTCAACCCCACATAAAAGTTACATTCTTGTATACGTGTGCAGAAAGCACACGTAGGACATCTTAATGGGGGCGGTGGAATGTTGGAAGACTAGTTCACAGAGTGTTTGCTTCTTCTGGGAATGGGAAGAACATTAATCAGCCTGTTTCTGTGCATGTACCTAAATTTAAACGTGGAACCTTTACTGTGAAATAGCATGACTTTCACAATCAGAAGCCCCTTGAGTTTTAAAGTTTATATAGAGAACTGCAACTCTGACAAGAAGATGAACAGCAGGAATAGGCCAGATGAGTACTGATCATCTGGGTTGTTTGTCACCATGCTGCTGTATTGTACTTGAAACTTTAAGAAAATCATCGGTGTTGAGGTGGTTAAGGCCTTTCTTTGTGGACTTTTCATGTTCTCCATGTGCATACCTGGATTACCTCCAGGTACTCTGGCTTCCTTCCACAGTCCACAGTTGCACTTTTGTTTTTCTTAGCTAGGAGAGTGTGAGAATGCATAGTAGTATGGATGGCTGTTGGCCTTGTGATAGACTAGCAACATGTCTGGTGTGTACCCTGCCTCTCATCTGATAGCTAGTATAGGCTCCAGTCCCTCATGACTCTGAAGTGGGTATGGTCTAATGAATGAATTAAAAAAAAACTAAAAACTTGTCAATCATCAACAAGCTATTTACAAAATGAATCAGTTACCTTCTATAGATAGATATTTTATTGATCCTTTACAAAAAATTGTGTTGCAGCATCTACATATGAGTGTTACAAAAAAATCATGAAAGAAAAGAATCATATTTAAAGAGTAAATACTAGGATTAAATGAAATGGTAAACGGTCTGTATTTACATAGCGCTTTTACCCAAAGCACTTTAAGTTATACATCACATTCTCTCATTCACACACTGATGTGCAGCATTTGAAGAGCAAAAATACCAAATGGTTGGTGTCCATTAAACAGCCTGATGTCCACTGGAAGGAAGATGTCCTGAAGCATCATGCTCTTAGGTCTTATCAGTCTGTGACTGAATGTCCTCTGCTGAAACGCTTGTAAGGCATGAAACATCATTGACTCCAGTTTCCCGAGCATTCTCACCCTGCCACCTGTACAGTTGTGTCCAATAGAGTGCACCTTCTAAAGCAGTTTGCTGCCCAGCTGCACACCAAGGTATCTGTAGCTCAAGACAAAATTCACCTCAGAACCCTGAATAGCTGGGTGTCCTCCTCCTAAAGTCTACAACCATCTTTATGGTCAAGATGTTGAGCTGTAAATGGTTGAGACTGCACAAAGTCCCTGAAAGTGTCTATGCTACTCATGGGTGAAAAGCTAAACTTGACTTAAAAGTAGTTGTTCTGCCCTTTTTACTGTATCTCACACCTGAAGGAGGAAACAAACAATCTTAACGTATCTTGTTTTTAAGGCAATCATTACATCATTCATTTTCTAGCTGGATGTATGATAACAAAATTAGAAAGTTGCCTTTGACAACAATTCAGCTCCATCTCCAAGGACCCCTAGAATGTCACTATGCAGCAAGACATGAAAGCTGTTTGTGAGGCTGGTGGTGACAAAGAAAGATGAAAAGCTGAATGGAGACAAATGTGTGTATGTCTCTTTGTGTGTGTGTCTGTGCACCCTCAGGGTGATGGTATCATATCTTTCCACAAACACAGTTTTTCACGGAAAAGTAAAAAGCGCCTAAAAACTTCTACTTAGAGATTAAGAAGGGATAAAAAAAAGTGTAATAATCTTGGGAATTACCACAAATCCTGTGTTTTACTTAAAAGTATGTTATTGTTAATATCCCTTCCTGTGCATTTCCGTATGCATTCACGGACACGTGGTTGTACTCCAATGATTCAATGCAGGATGCTCAAATTAGTTTTTAAACTTTTCTATCAAACACAGTGATGAAAAAGACAGATCTTTTTCTCTACTAACTTCACACGCACTTGAAATTTGTACATTTGATCTTGCAAAAACACTTTTTTTTTTTTGCATTTTTCATGCTTGTAGCACTTACTTAAGCATCAATAATCTCACTAAAAGTTCATTAAAAAAATCACAAATTTTTATGATTTTATGTGAGGCTAACTGTTTTTATCATCACACCCTGAAACACACTGCCTGTCAAAAAAAAGTCAAACAGTTGAGCTTAGATGCCTTTAACTTGATTACAGCATGCATTTTATGTAGCATCTATCCATTTTCTATAACTTATTACAATGCAGGGTTACAGTCTGGTGGGAGCCTACTCCAGCAATTATCAGGCAACAGGTTACAGGCCCTCACTGGTTTGAACAGTAGGCTCTAGGCATGAGGGGTACGCTACTTCATCCACCTGTCTTCTTACTGTGATACACCTATTACTCTGGAACAGGGTAAAGCTGGACTCATAAAACCATATAACCTTTCCCTTTTGTTCCTGAACCCAATCTTTATGCTCCCAAGCAAACTGAATCCTTGGTTTCCAAGTAGTCTAACACATTAGTTCCCCCAATTTTTTTTTCTTGAGGACCCCTCTAATGCAACTATCAAAAAGCCTGGACTGTAATGTCTGGGTGGTAGGTGGTGAGGACCCAAATGCAGGCAGTCGAGGACATGAGGCAGAATCGTGCAGGTGACGAGGTTTATTTTAACAAAAAAGCTCAAGACCAGGAACCAAACGCAACAAGGATAAACCAAAAACATGACAGGGTGTAAAACCCAATTACAAATACAAGGATCTGACAACCACAACTGAAACCAAGGAACATATATACACTGGGACAGGTGAAGTACATCAAAATCAAACCAGGTGAGCTAATGAGTCAGGGACAGAAAACAATACCAGGGAAGACTGAACTAACATGAAAAAACCCAAACCATGATCTAAACAGAAACTAAACATGACAAAAACCAGAAATGTAACCAAAATCATGACAGGACTAAAACACCAACAAAACCTAAACACAAATAAAACCGTGAAGTGTTCCAGAACAACAAAATGTAAGTTTGACCTATTTTTCTATAACAGGTAACAGAGCAGGCATTTGAACACACATCTTTTAACCCCCAAAATAATCTATAATTAGTAGGAAGCAAATGATCGGCCAGTATACAAATAGCTCTGTCCAGAAAAGACCAGTGAACTTAAAGGGGAGTTTTTTTGCAAGTTATACACAGGCTTTAAAGTAATTTGTTATAACACAAGAACAAATCACTGTTTGTCCATTAAATAACTATAGTCCACCGTGGTCTTGCATCTCCCTAACCAGAGATGAGACGTCAGGGGTGAGATTGGTGACAGCCTGTCTAAAATCGTTGTGGACATCAAACCTGTTAGGTGCTTCTGCTAATGAGGCGACTGCACTCAGAGAGCTGCACAACATGATCAGCAGACATGAGAACTCATACCCTGATGCTTCTTTCATTACATTGGGAGATTTCAACCACTGCGATCACTGAAAAAAAATCCCCATATTCCACCAATTTGTCAACTTCCCCATCAAGGGAAATAACATTCTGAATAAAAGCTACAGCATCATCAGAAACGCATTTACTGCTGTTTCCAAGCCACATTTTTGGAAATGCGATCACCTTGCTAACCTGCTGCGTCCTACCTACACCAAAAGGCTTAAAGCTGATCTAGTCACAGTCAGTGAGTTCTCAGTCCACATTATTACAGTCCTGAGAAAACTGCAGGGCTGCTTGGAAGCCACAGACATGAATATCTTTTAGGCAACCACGAACAAAATTCTTAAATAAACGGACACTGTAAGCAGCTATATTGACTGGTGCACTTCCATTTGCATTCCTTCCTGGACTACTCGCATTTTTCCTGAACAGAAGCCCTGATTTAATGCAGATGGATGCAGCAAAATCAGAGTATGTTGTGCAGCTTTCAAGTCAGGAGACATCATGGAGTATAAACATGCCTGGTACAAGCTCCAGAAATCCACCAGGGCTGCCAAGAGGACTTATACCCAGAGACTTGAGAGCTGCAACAGGGAGAACAATGCAAGAGGCATGTGGCAGAGTATCAGGTCAATGACATGATGGATGCTAACAGGACCGAAGTCCAAGATGTCACGCTGCCAGACAATCTTAACTGCTTTTATGCCAGATTCGACCAGCACAACATCCCCTTAAAGGCTCCCTGTGACCCAGGTGAGACTGCACTGCAGGCGACACACACACAGGTCCTCAGAGCCCTGAAACAGGTGAACCCCTGCAAGGCTGTGTGACCAGACCATGTGTCCTGAAGGCCTGTGCAAAGCAGCTGGCAGAGGTGTGCACAGGCATCTTCAACATCTCCCTCTCAAAGGAAACTGTACCTCACACCTTTTTTTTTTTTTTTTTTTTTTTTTTTCCCGGTTCGTGCCAGGCGTCCCAACCCAAAGAAAGGGGGCCTGTGTGCCATCTTTCGCTGGAAAGGTTTCCTCTCCCAAGGGAAAAGTGT
>JBAMHW010000018.1:26307698-26319749 GCA_037177495.1 Rhadinocentrus ornatus | reverse complement strand
ATGTTTTTTAATTGCATTACAGGAAATAAAGAACTTTATCACAATATTCTAATTTTCTGAGACAGTCCTGTATGTCCCTTGGTTTCAGTTTTGGTTGTCAGATCCTTGTGTGTGCATTGTGTATCCCTGTGTATGTGTGAGTATTTGGTTTCATCCCGGCTTGTATGGTTCCCTGTTCCGGAACAATAAACCCTTTTACCTGCACCGACCTGCCTTCTGCCTGAGCTGCCTGCATTTGGGTCCTCACCACCACCCACCATACATGACACCGTAGCCCTTTCAAGCCTTGTGGACGTCTACAATTTTGTCTCTGGTGATGGATGAAATGATCCGAGATCAGCTAATTGAACATGTCACTATCTTTAGCATAACAGAAAGACTTTTGCTCGAACCAGATTTGACGCTAGATAAAGCCTTTACACTTGCAATAAAAATGGAATTGGCAGCTCAACAAGTTAAAACAAGCTGCAGATGACAGTGCTCCAGTCCAAGCCGTGCAGCCTCATCTACACCCTGCAAAAAACAAGTACAAACGAAATACTCTTCAGCGTAGCTCTCCTGCTGCTTCCAAGCCCGCCCAAAACTGCTTTAGGTGAGGCTCAAATTAGCATCTAGCTAATTTTCCAAATGTCCTGCTGTTAAGGTTACATGTAAGGCATGCCACAAAGTTGGACACTTTGCTCGTGTTTGCCATTAATCCAAGTCTGGAGAGGTACATTTACCTGACCTTACTGTGCTATATCTGAGAGATCCCTTGCATGCACCTAAGAAACTACAATGTGGGATTAGAATCAGTACAGCTGCTTGCCCTGCTCAAGACATTGAACTGATCATAGATACAGGCTCTGCAGTATCTATCTTGCCTCATCACATCTACTCAAAATTCTTCAGCAACACACCACTGTGCCCTCGAGAACTTCAGTTTGTAACACTCACAAGGAAGAAAATTCCTGTAACAGGCTGTTAACGTGTCAAAGTGACTAGAGGTGCTGTAACCACCATAGCTACTTTCCAGCTACATGCTCAAAGAAACCATAAAATGTGGGAATGGGATCTAAAAAGCAGGTTGCTTGGTTTAGTTGGGAGAAAACTCAAACAAGCATCTTTACATCAACCAGGGCAAATTTGTTATGACGTGGTAAAATAAAAATCCCTTTTTTCTCACACAATCTCATTTTTTGAATTTTTTAAAACCGAAAAAGATTTTTTTTAAATTAAAAAACATGTATAATACACAATGCAATTTTATCAATTCAAAACAAATCAGACTGAATACAGTATTTCTGAAAAATGTGGTATCAGTGTCCCCCATAGTCTCTGTTCCATTACAATTCAATCCTAAATAAGGGTTAACCCTAACCCAATAAGTTAAATCTGTTTCAACATCTCACCAACAGAATTAATCTTAATTGTGTCTGATGTAACGAGCACGAGCAGCAGAGTGATTAGGCTGTAGATTCCTCCGCGTAACAGCTCTCTCTGTCATAATCATTAGTCTTTCAAACTCGTTACAACTTGTACCGTTGCGTGTCTATCGACACTGATAGAAAAACTGATAAGCTAGAAGCCATGCAATGGTGTGAAAAATTAGGATCTAGTTCCTTAGTGATACTTGCTTATTATTTCAACGCGGTACTTATCTTGCTACCACTGAACACTGTAAGGAAGGGGGATTTTCAAACTCTAACCCAATTTTAGGATGTGTAATTTCATCTTAACTCTACAAGATTTTATGTAAAGTGTGAACACAAGTGACATTCGTGCATGTGAAATAAGCTTGTTCACGAAAACGTGCACACAGGGGCTTATGACGCGACACAAGAAAATAGAAAAATTTTCAATTTTTGTGAGTCGCGACTTAATAATCGACCAGCTCCCGGAGATAACAGACATTATAAGCAAACATAACTTTTTTCCCTGCCAAAGACCAGCGCTCAGTTAACACAGTGAACAACCCGGGATTTAAGAAACTCATCAACACTTTGGACAAACGGCATCACTGCCATCTCGTCACTATTTTAACCGCGTGTCTCTCCCTGCCCTGTATGATGAGTGTTGTGAGGGTGTTGTGAAGGACGTGGCTACAGTCCAATGTTTCGCCACCGCTATGGACCTGTGGTCAAGCCGCACCATAGAGCCGAATATGACGCCGATTTCAGTGTGAAAACGAAATGACTCCAGTCTCATTTTTTCCAGATCACACCTGGCACAACATAGCTGCTGATGGTTTGAGACAAACAATAGCTACTGGAACCTGGTGGAAAGAAACTAGTCTGTATTACCACAGCCCCCGGGCTCTTTTTCTTTCTCTAATCGTGTTAATTAATCGAGATCTCAAATTCAATCAAAATAATTGTGATTATCATTTTTCCCATAATCGAGCAGCCCTAACAATAATTCAAACACGTGAAATTAGCCCTATGTAGCTTGGTCAATACTAGAAGTTCAAATGAAGCGAACATTTAAACCTTGGACCTAGAGTCAAACCAAAAAGCCCTTGATGCTCTCATTAGCAAACTGGATTACGGAGTTGCCAAAATACCAAAAGGGGGCCTAAAACAGTTTTCATTGCTGATGAGATAGATCAGTGGCACAGTGAGTCTTTACGTGCGTAGTTCACTGGGCACATGAACATGCTTTGGAAAAAAAATAAGAATAGAATAGTTTATTGCCATTTGTACAAGTTCAAAAAAGCACATTGAAATTCTTTTACGTGTCCCTGAGTCAAGTAGCAAACAGAGAAGCAGTGCATTCCAGACAAAAAGGTAAAGAAAGTAAACATTATAAGTCAACTTCATATTTTAAGTAAAACAATCAGTCTTTACTTAAGACACACTTCTCGAGCCTTTTGAAAACAGTAGTGCTTTACATTTACTTTTACTTTTTTTTCTGTTTTTATTGTAATTTTCATCAAATGTTATTTGCTTTAATGATTCATATTTGATAGTAAAGCATTTTAGGTAACTGGTACGATTCATCAAACCCCTTATAGTCCACTTATGGTAAGACCATGTTGCTGAGTAGTTCATGCCTGGAAGGTTTTTCTTTCTGACAATTTTTGTGAAATGTAGAAAATCTTCTTGCCTTTGTTTCCATCCTTTCAGTCCCAGTTATCTCTCTGCTTGCATCTCACTCCATTTTTATCACAATCAGTGTATTTAGGTCTAACAGAGTGATGTTTATGCATGCCATGCTGCTGCTGCTCGTCATTTAGCTAAAAGGACCACTTGACCAACGCTGACATCATGCAGGCTTGAAGAAAACCAAGGGCAGTTGCCCATTCGTCCATCCCCCGCTCAAACACACACCACTTGCACATCTAAACACACGGGACATAACTCAGAAATGCTCTGCATCTAATTGCATGAATAAAAAGGCACAGATACACTTGTGTTCTCACAGACATGTGCTAAGAGTACAGCCTCTTGACAAGAAGTAGTGTTTCTGAAAGGTTTTCCCTCCCACACACTCATCCAGACAACAGCAAAGTGTGAGTGAGAGCTCTACTGCTCCTAAAGTCATTATGTTTGGGTGCACACTGCTTTTTAACTAGTGTGTGTGTGTGTCTGAGTGTGTTGGCGTGGGCGGGAGCAGAACATTTTGGGGGCCTCAAAGAAAAGCAGAAGAAGATTAGAATAACTTTTTCCTTTATTTACAGTCAAGTGATGTCTGACATGTTTGAAGAGTTAACAGCAGGAGGTTCAAACACTTGAAGGGCAAACTGTGCTCAAAGAACTCAGACTTAATTGTTTTTATTGCATTTCACAGAAGAAAGCAACACTTGAGAAAAGTTGTGTATGTTTAGTTTTTAGCAGTGCAAAAAGGTAGAAGAGTCTGGTCCTTGAGATCTATTATCTTGCGACTTTTTGATGCATCCCTTCTCCAACACACCTGAGTCTTTACCAGGCCTTTGCAGAGCTTAAAGATATGTTTTCTTTATCTTTTAGGTTAGCAAAACTAGACACAATGTGGGATTAAAGGAGCGACTTACCTATAGGTAAGATTAGCAGTTACTTGGGATCCATAGGCCACCTAAATTGCCAACAAACCGGGCTACAGAAGTCGCAAGGCATAGTTTGGAATACAGGAGGGTTGGGGTTGAATATTCAATGCAACATAATGTCCTATCATCTTTTTCTGAGCTCTTTTCCTTCTCCTTGTTGAAAAACATCACAAGATCAAGAAAATGCTAAGAGAGAGAAATTTATTTTCACGTCCAGAAAAAGAAAAAATACATAATTTTTATTTCTTAGTCCTGGTGTGGGAATTCTTATTATTAACACATTATCTGGGCAGAACTATAGTCTGTTTGGTCGGAAATTAATAATGTGAAAATGCAGGAAGTGGAAGGCTTATGTGCTTTTTGGCTTATGTGGAATTTGCAACAAGGTTAAATAGATAGTTTTGAGCTGGTCTAGGATGTGTTTAAGTACAAAAAATATATACATCACATCAAGTTAGGCATATAAAGACCCCCATGCAGACAAAAATACACATTATCTGATCCATTTTTACAGCAATTTTTCATGAATCATTTTGTAGGACGCCGTTAACAGTGATTTAGAGGGCAAAGCTAGATAAATTGCACAGTACCTTTTTGTAGTTAAAGCTGTTTGCTAAATATCAAGCTGTGAATAGAAAGTTGTGAAATTTATTCTCATAATTATTAAGATGTATTGATGTAAACTATTGTGCTGTGTTCATTGTGGTGTGTGCATTTCATTCTATTCTTCACTTCTGTATTATAGGCCCGTTGGTGTTTTTTTACATTCTAAACAATATTTTTTCATTTTGAAAAAGCCACATTGTCCATAAAGTAAAATATAAACAGTACGCATTAAAGTGAAAGCTTTGTTCAAGAAGAAGATTTAAAAGTTAAATTTAAGGATTTCCAATTATACATTGTGAAAACTTATGGAACTTACATTATCAAAATGTCTCTGTTATCAGTACCAAATACATCCCTTTATTATAGTTTCTCAGGATTTTTACTGGTTAAAGGGGCCCTTATGAACTTCTTGTGAAGGGCCCCGTCAGACTCTAAACTCTTTATATGAAGTCACTCAGTGTTTCAATTGGGATGCAAAAGACAGATGTCTTGATTTCAGTTTTACACTAAGTGGCCAGATAAGCATTTTACTGACCCATCACAAAGTTTCTCTGTAGTACATGAAGCATGATCTCACTTCCAATCCGTCACATATTGCCACTTTGTTCAAGTCCTTTGCTTCACACTGTAATGCACTGAATGCTCTTTAGAGTTTTGTCCAACATACAGTGTCAATATAATTACAGATCTCTTTGTAGCCGTATCATCATGTTTACTTGGTTCCTGCGCTGAGGAAACAGAACAAGTTATGCTTAGATAAAAAGCTGAGTATGGATGCCAGGCTAAAACCATTACTCTCACAGAACTGGAACTCTTGTCTTTAAAGCTTCCCTTGCTTGATTCTTTGCAACTGAAAACAGCACAAGAGCAAAACTGCGAAGGAGCTAATAATCGGACTATTTCCTTTTTATGATTGTTAAAAAACCCAAATCGTAATTGTGATTAATTTGTATGGGGCTTTACTGGGACAACTTTCAGGTATATATCCTCTCCTTAACAATATTTTCCACAATCTCCTTACTTATCTAACTTGGCTTTGCTTCCATTATTAAATATAGTTTTCTGTTATGCTCCCAGTTTTTTGTACTGCATATTTAGATGCAAAACACTAATGCATATAATAATTTTCACTTTGGGAAGCAAGTGTAGGATGTGAGGACTGTTAAATTATCTGTGAGAGGGCAGATCTTCGATGGTTGCTGGTGACAGCGTGTGCTTGATGTTTTTAAACATCAGACGACCTTCTGCCTAGACTCAGTTACCTGGGGCACTCTCTGCAGCCTCCTCGTTATTTTGGATGACTCTTTTCCTCTTTTCTCCTGCCAAGTGTTGCATGGACCTTGCATCCTTCCCACAGCTTTTCCGATGGCTGTTCTTAACCAAACCTTTGTATTTCACCCTATTCCTGGGACAGACCTCCTTCATATGCTCCTTCTATGCAACAGTGAGCTCCAGCATGATGATGTGCCTTGTTGACTCTGACATCAGGACATTATTTTGCCTGACCCTGGTTTTGGTTTCATGCTGAGCAAACCTGAGCCTGCCCTAGGTCCAACATCAGCTGCCAATTGTGCAGTGAAAAGCTCCAGGCCTTCTTTGAAAGTTCTTCTTGACTTCTCTCATTCTTTAATTAAGCAGATGGTCGGCTTAACTGGTTTACCTTCAAGCAGTTAATGATTGCCCAGAAAATGGTCTAAAGTCATTGGTCATGTTTCCCCTGATACTGGCCTTCACCCAAGTCCTCTGGGCAGCAGCTCAGAATGAACTGAAGGAAATCTTTCCTTCAGAGGGCAACATGGTGGTTGAGCTATGCTTCAGTAATGCAGGTCAGATGGAATTGGGATAGCATTGTTAAATGATATGCTGAGGCTCTAAAGTACGTATAAACTTATCTTTGATTTTAAGTTTATTTAGTGTTCCATGAGAATAATTTGCCTCCAATTTTTTTTCTTTTGATTTATATAAAGTGGGTTCAGCTTATTTTCATAGTTTGGGTAAATTATTTACCACACTGGCTATGCTGCTAAAGATACACCTTCCTTGGTAAATGTTGGCTATGAAAATATTTTTTAAACCAATAGATATCATGTCACAATCTTCACAGAGTAAAGTAAAGTAAAATGGTCTCTTCTACAACAAAATTAAATCCTGGGTTGCAGAATGTCAATGGAATTTTCCCAAATTTCTATATCGTATGTTAGTATTAAACAACAGAATATGTTAGATATGCAGCCATTTCATTTAAAGCATTTTGAAAACATGAAAGATAAAGAGTGCAGAATATCCATGAACAAAACATACAGCAAACATAAGTTATCACACATTAACCTAATCGGAATATGGCAAAAGTGAAAAAAATGGTCTGCAAAAACACAGAGAAAGAAAAAACCCTTTAAACACAACCAGTCTTTATAAAAGGGGTTAAGAAATTATAGATCTAATAACCTGGAATAAAAAAAAATAAATAAATAAATAAATAAAACACAATGGTGTTTTATTTTCAACTTTTTCTCAAAGTTTTTTACAAAACAAGCCTGCAAGTGTATTTCAATCTAAACGCAAATCTTTAGATATAATTTTGTTGCTGATGGTGAAGAATAACATCTTAGTGCAAGCAATTGTTTTTAGCATGATGCTATATCCTCTGTCAAAGAGGGAAAAATAGACATATTTTAGATTGCTTTAAGCAGTTTTGATGGAAAACAGATCAGCTTGTTCAAGAGGGCAGGACCAAACCCAAAGGCACATACAAAACCCTGTAGCTAAGATCCATTTTTACAAAACTGTATCTTTATTTGGAATGATTTCATGAAATATGAATGCCAAAAAAAAAAGCTATAACATGGATTTTTTTTTCTATATCACTAGGGTACATACAGCTCATTATAAATGCTGACAACAGCAGGTTCTGGAAGTAAGCAACACAGTACAATAAACATGGTGTTCGGAAAAAAAACAAACCAAATATAATCTTTCTATAGATTGCAGATCCAAACTGTAGCAAAGTGTCTTTACTACCTTGTAGCAAATAGCTTGTAATGATCTGAATCAGCTGTGTAGTAATAACAAGAGGAGAGACAATGCTATACTTCTGAAAGACTTCACATGGTGTGCAATATCTGAATGCAAGTCACTTATCTGAATGCAAGTCACTTGGGAGCTTATACCAGATCTGCATTGTTTATTTGCAGCTAACTCTAGCACATCCAGTTTAACTGGTCAGTACTCAGTCATGCTGATTACTACCAGTTTACACATGAGGCCATCTACTAAAAGGGGTCATTGTGAAGAAGTTGACAAGAAGCTTTTGGATCAATTTGATGATGTATCGGTCTGTTAAAGCAGGGAAACAAAACAGAAAAAAAGGAAACCTGCAGTATAGGAGCTTTTGAGCACCAGTGTTTGACACCCTGTTCTAGAGAAAAACTCCCATCACGAGAAATTTCTCTGAGGAGGACCTACGTTCAAAGGGACAAATCTTCTTTAAATATTTTCAAATGAACATCGTTGGCAACTTTATAAGCCAAACTTTTGGAATCTGCAAATAACTCAAGTTGAGAATATGACTCATTAGGAAACTTTGTGGACAAATTGTGATTAATCATTATTAAAATTAAATTTTGCCAGTAGAACCTTTAAAATAGCGAGCCCTTAAAACTACAATACAATAAATCAACACATTTTCTTTCATGACCTTTATTTTTTCTTATTTTATTTTATTTTTTGATCAAATCTGAAAGAAAATTCAAATTCATGTAGCAGTGTGAGAAAAGTTAAAATGGCTAGAAAGAATTGGGAGAATGTCAGATGAAAGACATACTAGAAGAAAAAAACTGACAGAAGAACAAAAGGTGAACTCATAAAATATTTCTAATATGTCATTAAAGACTGCATAAGTAGGAGTCACAGCAGTGAGTGGAAATGGGACCATTTTACTTCTTTAAACCAAGAATTCATGAGAAGATCAAAGCAGGACTTGCCAACATAACACCTTTTATTTATTTATGTAGGAATTTTTTTTGTACATGCTTGCTTTGTGGAATTTCAGTTACTGCCGTTGACAAAATCTTTACTGAAGTTGTCTTAATAAGAGTTTCTTAACTTCGAGTGCTGAATTAGCAGCGACTGGATTATACCATCCCCATCCTGTCACAACAAAAACAAGCAAATAGGAGCCTCCAATTAAAAAATGACTGCATGGATGATTACGTTTCAGCTAGCAACAATTATTTAGGTGAGTAGCTTCTAATTTCCTAAATAACTGTTTGGAAGACACATCTTCTGGTTTTGGAAAATTTCTTTCAGAAGGTTCAAATCATTGGCATCAAGCAAAGAAAACATGTGAGAAGATGATGAAAAACTGTCCAACCGATTATTAAAGACTACAAGAATGTTTTAAAGTGAAATTAAGAACATTTCCACATGTAAAATGTGCAGGAAACTAAAGGGATTGGGACTAAACAGCTGTGTAGCCTTAAGAAAACCACCTATCAGTTAAAGATAAAGAGGGGAAAAAGGGTTTAATTTGCTAGGGAGCATAACTATTGGACTCTGGACCAATGGAAGGAGATCATAAAGAGTCCCATTGTATCCATTTCTAGAGTGATCAGGGTAAGAGGAGAAGCAGATGAAGTGATGCACCCATCATGCCTAGTGACTGCTGTACTACCACCACAGAATCCAGACCTGAACCTTATTGAAAACGTTTGGGATGTGCTGGAGGAGACAGGTATTTAACTCTTCCATCATCACTAAAAGGTCTTCACAAAAATGAGTTGTGACATTGCAGAAGCTTATTAAAACGATGCCACGGTGAATTATTTTGTAATCGTAACGGTTACTCTAGCCATATTCTTGAAATATGAGGATGAATAAGCAAAGGCCTTCATCTCACCTTCTAGTATGGTCTATGAGGATGTAAGTGTTCACTTCAGATCGTGTACTGTTATGCTCTCAAGGTATTTGTTTAAAAAAGGAAGCGACATTAGAGTCCAAATACCACCTTTATAAGTGGTTTTTATCTAACAAGCACACACACAAACACACTGATAAGTATGCAATACCATCGCCGGTGCGGCATCAACTATCCTTGTGCTTTTTTTTCCCCTCCTACCCAGTCCTCATCTCCTCTCATCCACGGCTCTCATTTTCCCATCCTCGCCTCCCACTTTCCACTTCCCTCACCTCCTTGTCCTCTCTTCACATTACTTTTTCATATATCTATTGTTTTACTTTGCCTTAACTATCTCCCCCGATGTGCCTTCCTCTTCATGCACGTTAAGCAGCATTAATAAAGCATGTTGTTATGACCGCAGTTTTGTGTCTCTTCCCGGCTTTGTGTGTTGTTAATGTTCATCCTTATCAAAGGAGACAAAGCAACCTCAGTATGAGTACAAACCTCTAACAGCAGCACTTACCTTTATCCATGCGTTAGCAGCCCTACAACACTGCCAGCTAGATAATAGTGCTGTTTTTGGTACATGTTAACAGCCATGTGGGAACTTAAATGGTGTTTCTTATCAGACATGTCTGACTGGGTGCCTGTGGTATTTCCCTAAGTGTGTCCCAAACTGTACATCCCAGCTTAAGTGATTTACACTACTAAACAGAGCATTTTCCTCCTGTCTTTTTAAGCCAGGTAGCTACCTTATGTTAGCTTTAGTTTAGATTTAGATTAAGTTTAAACCCCAGCTAAGAGAAGCACTAGAATTTCAAAAGTTTAATGAATAAGTTTAGGTTTTATTTGCTGATATTATTACGGCATTGCTCCTGGAATGAGCCAGTAATTTCCTTAGAGAAATCAATATTCTGTTTTATATTATGTTACCCATTATAAATATAAAATAATATTCTCAATATTTGAATGTAAATCCTGCTTACTTACTAAAGATTGACCTTGTACTGAACTCGGTGCCTTCTTGTGCACTGAGCAACACCCTTGTGATCACGATCTTTATTCCAAGGCTCTTTTTACCTTCAAGGCAAGAAGCTGTTGTTAGAAAAATATCCACCTTGGCAGCAGAGATTATATTCTACGGTCTTCAAATGAGTCTGATACCAGATCCCTACAAAGATAGATTCAAGTCTAAAACTCTTCAAACAAAGACAGAAATGGGTGCCAAAATAGTTTTTTTGCCAGAGCTTTTAAAGCCCCTCACAGATAGGATTCTCTTTTAAAAATATAAATAATTGTGCACAGACCTAATTTCCACCTTCTCACGTAGAAGCACATATCAGCTGGAAGAGAATGACTCAGTGAGGCCTTATTAAAGGGGTAGGGACAGAACAGGGCCCCTCTGCTCTGGCTTTGGATAAGCTCAAATTAAAGAGGAAGGGACTACTTTTAAAGGCCCTTAGACATCATATAGAGGTGGAGATGGGTTGAGGGAGCGGTGTAACAATATATAGATTAACATTGATGGATAAATCCAGTGATCAACAAGCCAAAGGTACTGATCTAAATAGAAAATATTAATCAAACATTTACGCTCTAATCATTTGTAGGACACATTTAAGAAAGATCATGTGGGCTTATTTACATTTGTGTTCTTTCTGCTTTAGCTTTATTTGTCAGATGAGCTCTCGACTTGCATGTTGGGTCATACTGTGAATCTTTGTATGGAGATACAGATTTACAGATGGATCAGAGTATGCTGGCTTATGCTTGAGGGTACATTTACACCATCGTGCTTTCTTTGGTTTGTGCTTCCTTTTGTCAGAAAGCATGTCAGTGTACAGCAACAGCTGCAGATTTATAGACCTGGACCACATCCTCTTTAACTCCTGCTCCATTTCCTTACTTGATCCTGCAAAGTTTCTGAAACAGTCTTTGTGCTTTTCTCTCCGGCTGTCACCCGCTAGGCAAACTTTTTCCCTCTCTTAGTCTTTTCTTTTTGGGTATGTACGTGGCAATATGAGGAAAGGATCTCATCGTCTACTACTAGTCCTGTCAGCAGGTCAAAGCACACACCTATTCCATAAGGAGTGCTAAAGCCTCTCTTCTGTCAAGTGCCATCTGAAGACACTTGTGTTGATCACTGCATCTGGATGATCCCTCAGCAACTCTGCTGCTTCTGGGTCAAGATCTGCACAAGTCTGCCGGATCTGCTCCTGTGCAGTGACTGCAGGCCTC
The DNA here is from genome assembly GCA_037177495.1 of Rhadinocentrus ornatus. Classification (NCBI taxonomy): domain Eukaryota; kingdom Metazoa; phylum Chordata; class Actinopteri; order Atheriniformes; family Melanotaeniidae; genus Rhadinocentrus; species Rhadinocentrus ornatus. The sequence goes on along the minus strand of JBAMHW010000018.1, from coordinate 26,308,008 downwards.
TCTTAACTTCTGCAACTAAAAAGAATACACAATGCCTCAATATCTTCTTATTTGGTCAGATATTATTAACATATAAAATATAATTTTTTTCCTCAGTTTGAAAAGACGTACCAATAGCTGCCGTCTGCAGCAGGTTTAAATAAACACACACATACACATACATTCCAACCAATAACAATCCAAATTAAAGCCGCAAGCGGCATCCATCGGGTCCGAGCTCCGTGGCCCCCTCCACCCGTCTCGTCCACCTATTTAGCTTAACTCGGCCCGGTGAACCTGTGTAATGATTTTTGCTAGCATGCTAATATGC
>JBAMHW010000018.1:26250270-26279934 GCA_037177495.1 Rhadinocentrus ornatus | reverse complement strand
TATATATATTTCTAGTTAGCTTTTCAAATTACAGCTGCTTTTTAGCAGCCATTTAATACACTTTACAACCCTTTAACAGTGAAAATAATTTAAGAAATAAGCACCGATTTCTGAAATTAAACATGGTTTCTTTTACAGGAAATTGTACATCACTGACTAAAAACAGCATCAATCTCACGTCGAGTCAAATATGTTTGCTTAAGAACTGTGAAACTATCCATCCAAAAAGTGTGAGACTTATTTTGTTTTGTTGCATTTGTACCATGTAATGTTAAATGATTGCTACTTAACTTTTTGTAGCACAGGAGGAAGAAATTACAACAACTTAAATTAGTTCACACTGTAATCACAAAATTGCAAATGACATGATAACATTTATTGGAAATGTCACATTAAAAAACATTAACATAATTAAATCCAGTTACATTTACAAAGCCAGGTGGTTATCCTGCAGGTGGTGAAACATATTCAGTGTGTTTTCTTCTTTAACTGTAACTTTTTTATGCACGGCTTGCATCCTGGCAAGCTCTCCTCCACAATGACACTTTGGTTTGTTATTCTATATAAAAAAAAAAAAAAATCAACACTGGTGACTTAATCCATTTGTTTGTAAAGAATAACTGCGATACCTTCCCACTTGGGCACGCCAGTCCTGCAACTGGAGTGGAATGAAACAAAGCAACATGAGTAATAACATGCGGATGCTTCGCAGCTTTGCTTTCGTTACATATGCGAGTTGCACCAAGCTGTCGATATAGTTCGGACACAACCCCTTGTAGAAAGTGAGAATATTGACAGATCTTTATTATTAACCAGTTGTGTTTAATACTATAATTATTTGAGTCTGTGGAAGAATAGTGACACTTCTACACTATTACATCATTTTACTGCAAGTCAGACATCACAGACCTCGATATACAAGCTGTTTAGTTGTTTACAACATTACCAGATGCTGCAAACAGCAGGAATGCTGCAATTTACAGCAGTGCAAACAAAGGGCACGTGGCAATATCCCACGTTTGTTGAGTAAAAGTGGCATTATGAATGAAGCAATATTCACAAGCACAAACCGCCATTTTTTCTCACGTTTGATAAGTAATGATAAAACATCCAACTGCAGGCGCAATAATTATTACTTCTTTAGCTTCCCACATAATTCCCCAATGGTTTTCCTCTATCTTTGGATTAGTTACATAAGTTACATGTTTATATTTATTCTGGATTTTGTTTCTTTTTTCAAAGATAAATGGTATTGCAATTGACTGGTTCAAAAACATCCCTAGAAATTGTTTTGATATGAAACTATATAAGTTTACTTGATCTCCAATATGGCCACGACAACCATGAGAAGATTTCTTACTGCACAGAGATGGAGAGGAGAGAACCAAACAGAAGCATCTGAAAGAGGAAATATAAACCTGATCACCAGCTGTTCGGTCAGTGTTTATTTAGCCAGAGCGGCTGGATCGTGCTGCTGACAGCGTGAAAGGAAAAAAAAAAGTTGTGACTGCAGGGAGGACTGGGGTAGAAGCAGGCCTTTTTAAGGTTGTGCTGGATGAATGGGTCCCAAAGGATTGGAAAAAAGAGAGAAGGGAAAGGGGTTGGAGGGAGTAAGAGAGAATGAACATGACATGAAAAAGGAGCAGTATGTGGATAATGAAAGGAGGGAAAGAAAGGAAAATAAGAAAAGGAGACGGAGGGAGGAGGAAAGAAAATAGGAAACAGAGAAGCCAAACTGGGTATATGAAAGCAGTCTTTGTCTGACAGATGCTTAAAGAAAGCTAAAAATACTGCTAATACCGTCTGGACACCCTGTTGCTTCCTCCACACCCTGTACATATACGTGTGTGCTATGGATCGGATTTCTCCACGGTCAAGATTAGGGCTTTACTTCAAGGGTCAAGTCACCTCCTGCAAAACTCACCCACACACCCTCGCCAACAGATGCACATCCATTATAGCAACAGACACATACAGCAACTGAAACTCAAGCGTCCCTCTGGGTTCATTCTCTAGTTTTTAACTGTCTCTTTGAAGTGTGTCTAAATGGGAGGGATTAGTATAATAGTCTAATGTTACACTGACATATTTCTCTCTGCTACTTGCCACCATGTATCAAGCTGGGCTCCCCTGTCGCTCTGCAACCATAGAACTCAGATATCCAAAGCACTTCAGAGTCTGGAAGTAACAACTGCTCTGCAACTCTGAAACTGTCCAAATTTGGTAACATCCGCTGCCAGGATTTAACAATCACATCGTTTTTATTGACAAGTGAAGTTGTTGAAGTCATTGTTTATGCTAAACAAATAAACATAAGTCACTCAGTCCAAATGATAGTTAGGTTTATCAAACTTTTATCTTATCAATATTTTTAAGTTTGGCTTTAAAAAAAGTCAAAATATGGTGGAATAAATCCTCACTTTAAATAAAAAACTGTTATTTGTTTGAGGTGTGTTGTCTCTTTTTGAAGAAAAGTTGCAACAGTTAAGAGGAAATTTCAAATACTATAAAATAAGTATGTACTCAAATGATTAATCACACAAACGGCTGGCCATTTCTACTGCCAGACAACAAGAAAACATGGGCACACATTAATGGGACATTATAAAGTATTAAGCATTTAAAAGACTACAAGACCTACAAGACTGTGACCCTCAAGGCTGGCATTGGAGATCTCTGCTTTAGTTGGTTGTTTTGACCTTACATTTTGGTCATCGTCCTTCCTCACATAAGACACATTCAACCATCTAGCAATGGTAAATTATTTCTAAATTGGTCACCTGTTATTTTATTCAACGCCTGTCTTTAGTCTGCGGATGTCCATGTTCTTTTTTTAAATCTTTTTAAGTCAATCGCAATTGGAGTTATAAATAGGCATCAGTGGACCAGCTCTACACCCTCTGCAGGGTGGATGGTGTACTGGATCAAGCTGTTTGGTCTCTGTATGACTGTTGTCAGAGTTTGTCAGATAATTTAACACTAAATGTTTTGCTCTCTGAACAAAAGTTCACTAAATTTTGGTTTATAAACACTAAACGAATACGCTGTTAGGAAACAACATTGAGTTGAAAATTCTTTTTGGTCGAGGTTGATTGGATAAGCTGAGGTGTTGACATGACACTGTTATTCTGATTGGACGTTGAATCGTATCAAGTGCTCCATTTAAACGCAGCTGTTGATCAGTAACAAGGCATTGGCATATTTCGCCTGTACAAAAATTATTTTATGACCTTAAAACTTAACAGGAAAAGAAGCACCGGAAAAAGAATTTAGGAGCTTTAACTGTTCTGTTTTAATTTCTTGGAATGAGTACAGTATGTCATCTTTCAACTTTTCAGTGAACATCCACCTCTTTACCCATGTGGACACGGATATTTGGCTGAACTGAAAGGGGTTGACAGAAACTGGTTCATGTAAATGCTACAGCAGTCCATCAAGAGATGCTCTCAGCAGCTGAGATGCGTGATAAGAGTCAGTAACATCCCTTCTGTGACCCTTAGTTTGTCTGAGTTCTTAGCCAGTGAGCAACAGACTTAAAATAAACTGCATTAAAGTGTGATAAAGTAATTGTTGGGGTAAGTTAACATGCCCAGCTCTAACAGAAATGTTTACTACATGTAACTACTTTTGTTTCTCCATACTGTTTGTCTGCATAGTAATTGCAAGTAATCAAATTACACAGTTGTTAATAAAAATGACCACTTCACACAGAGAAACAGATTGCATTTCAAGAGAAGGCCCTCCTGTTTGTTTGTGGACAGTCTGCACCTCCAATACAGCCACAGCTTAGTTTCTGTCAGTGTTTCATCTTTCCAACAATGGGTTTAGGTTTCCCACACAGAACAAAGTATAGATATCGAATGGTGAGCCAAAGGGAATTCATCCCTTTTCTGGGAGTCATGTTCTGTCTGATCAAACATCTGCATGAGGCCGTGAGGAGAGAGAGAGAACAGAGAGGGTAGGAAGAGGAAAAAACAACAACCAGAGAAGCCAGTGTAGTACATGCATGCCAATGAAAAAAAACGGCAGAAAGCCATTAAAAAGGGAAAAATGAAAGTATAGCAAAAGGATAAAATGCTTGTAAGATAGAAGAAGTTAGAAGGGGAGAAAAAAAAGGAAAAGATGATGGCCTTAAGATTTTCATAAACATGTTTTGCCTCAGCAGGGGGGGCTCCCTGCCTCTCTATTCAGAGAAACTATCCAGGGGAGAAGGCCTGAACAGAACAATAATACATACATTTACACACACACACACACACATACATATGCACAGAAACTCGCTCAAAACCAGTTATTATTCTTCTACGCATTCGGAACGCTGACCGGCTAATAGCAGAAAAATGGTTCCCTGTGTGGTATGCCTATCCCAGTGGGATCTCTTTATGTACTATATGGAAATTGTAAGTCAGTCATCATGGGCGGGATTTATAAGTAGTGTATATGAATGAAGCTATGTAATCAGCCCTAAGTGACAAGATTCCTTTCATCAATGTTTTATAATGTTCAGCTATAATGACAAGGTGCTGCTGCTTTTAGTATATTTATTTAGCCAGCATATGGGATCGCCAGTCGGAAATACAGTTGAAGTCTCATCCTGACATGTTTGTTGTCATGGAGAAATAATTCATTGACAGCTGCTAATGTTGCTTTAGGTGTCAGGGAACTGTAACATCTGCTTCTTTTGTGATCATAAAATTTAATTTAATGTGATAACTTACATTGTAAGCAAAGATCAAAGTGAATCTTCATTTTGAATCTTGATAGTGACATTGTTTACCACCATATCACATTGTTAGATAATGTGCTTTAGCATTTTCATCTTATTAGCTGAATATCTGAGGCTGTTCTCCCACAAACATACCATTATGACCTTTATATATGTAGGCTTATGTGATCAAATCAAATTTTATTCATATAGCACTTTTAATACAAGTAGCAATAACTGCTTTACATGCCAGAAACTATTTTTGAAAGTTGCTTGACACTGGTTGGTGGCGGTAATGCATCCGTATAAGGTTGTTTGGAACACCCAACAGGCCCGACACAAACACAGTCTTTCTTCAAGAGCTCACAATCTGTCTGCAGTTGTTGTTCTCATTGTTGCCTTCTTCTTCTTACACCTGTTCTTCATCTTCTCTGGTCTGTTCCTTTCGCTGATCGCATGTCAGCTCAACACCAACATTGCAGTTTCCGGTGAAATTGCTCCATTTGCCACGTAAAGCGACAGATCCACAAGGCCTCTGAAAACACACCAATTACGGAGTTAAACGATGCAGGGGACAAATATGTCCATCTGTCTGCATAACCATCATCTGTGTGAAGCATAAATGGGCCTTAAGCACACATAAAGCTCACCCCGCAACCCCAACCCCAACTCCCACATCCCAACCCCATTCTAAACAGACTGTCTCTAACAATATAAACAGGTATATGACCTGGCACAGATGAACCAGGTAAGGAAACGATATAAGGATCCTTAAGGATCCATATATCATCCAGAGCCACCCCCCTCATGGCCACAGAGGTCATCGCCATTGGAAACCGCCCAAATCAGAACAGACAGGGGCCCAGAGTGCAACCATGAAGCTGCAGTGCAGGGCCCCCAGCCATCCAGAAGATCACCATGGCAATGATCAGGCCTGGCTCCCAAGGTAGAGGACCCCCATGAAGAAAAATTAAAAGATAGAAATAAATTTGAAAAGTAAATGAATAAATAATTAAATTAATAAATTAATAGATAAAATAAATGATGTACGCTAGCTTATAATTACGTAAAGATGTGACCTCTAGTGGTAGTAAGACCAACTGCAAGTAAAGGGTAATAATGGCATCTGTGGCTGTGATGGTTGTAAAAACAATGTTTTGATTTATATCTAACCCTAAACAAGAAGTTTATTTCTAACTCCCCCCAAAAAATACTGCTTAAGCCCATGCAAAAAATAACAAGGTTCTATCAAAGCATGTTGAAATGTTTGTTTTGTTAAAGCTAGGTGTTTTACATAAAACTGTGTTCATTTCGAATTTTTAACCAGGTGTTGTTGTTTTTTTTTAAGTAATATAATTGAATGTGGGTTTGTCTAGTTTTTACATCACACAAAGGCCAATGGCTAAAATCACAGCACTGGATAATGACTGATCTGCTCAGCGATGGAAGTGCTTAAATAAGCCATTTTTACAATATATAATTTTTGAAGTTGTACTTTACAGAACGACATTATGGGCCATGTTCAACATTATGAGCAAACAAGAAATGATTATTTCGGTTGAAAAACTTTTTGGCTTTTTAGACTGTTTTGCAGAAATACCATAAAAAGACAGTATAGTATTAATTAATTACCGTAAGACAATAAGTAACCGTGCTCACTCAAGATCAAGTCAACATATCTATTAAAACAACATATACATGGATATATAAAAAAAGAATCACAAATAGATGCAGAGGGAAGCCTTTAGCATAAATGTATAACTCAGCAGGTGAACGTACAGACGTGGAGTATTTCCACAGCATAATTACATTTATTTAATCTTTGATATATACTCAAGGTACAAGAGGAAAAAAAACCAACAGAAAGCCATCTTGAAATACTCATCAGTCAAGCAACCAAGAGAACACAACTGTACCAATGCCTCCGCAATGTGACTGGTATTGCATTGCACTGCATGTTATTTAATAACGCTTAACAGAATGAATTTGGAACGTTTTCTGTCAATTTTTTATTAGTATTAGGATCAGTGTGTTAGGGTGATAAACGTGTGTGTATCTCACAGAAGCCTTGGGCTTTGACACCATGCTTTAACTCAGTCTGTTGGAAAATAAATATTAAGTCAATAAACATTTTATGTAGCCAAAAATTGAGTTCAGTCAGACAACTCAAAGGTTTATGACTAAAAGCTTTATTAAACCCCCACTACTGAACTTTGGTAGATTTCTTTAGAACCTCTAATGATGCCTAGATCAGCATCCATCTTGCATCCTGTCTCTTCACTGAGCTCTCTCCAGCCAGTAAAAGTCAGTCCTATGTTGACTTTTGCCTTTTCTCTCTTGTTATTTCCCACTTCCTTTTATGTCCACTTTCATTTCTTCACTGAATCAGCCATTGATGCTTGGTCAAAACGACCAGTGTGTTGATATCTAGTCACTGGTACCATAAACCAAAACCTGAGGTGTCGCCAGACCCCATTTACTGGGGCACGTGCCCCAGTATAAATGAGCTGTGCCCCAGTACAGCTTTATGCCCAGCAACACATAGCTGTTGCGTGATGTCCTGGGCTAAAATTTTTAAAAAGTTAATTAATCATTTGTGGAAAAAAAGGAAAAAAGCTTGAAGCGCAGCTTCTTAGTCCTGGGCCTGGATGGCTATAGGAATGTGCATAATGAACGTCAGGGTGCACTTAAAACAAGTTAGAAGCACAAAATTTGAAGGATGGACACTACTGGGGTGCTGCTTTAAGAATAATTATAGTTTGGCTTCTAGGTTCTGACCCAATCACTCCTTGTGCATGTCACATCCCCAGGCCTACAGCCTGTGAAATGTGTTTGTAAATTCTGCTGCTCGGTTGCACCAAGGTGATTGGCTGCAGATTCGGCTGAGACCTCCCTCCTCTGTGATTGGTCGACGCCAGGTCAGCTGTAGCAACAGTGGGACCAAACCTTTGGCCCATCTTCGTGATTGGATGCTGCTAGCTCCAAGTTCCTGTCAAAAGAACTCTGGGTCTTTAAAAAGGAGGAAACGCAACCGTTCCAGGAAGCGGTGTTCCACAGGAGCTCAGTTTGCCAACTTGGGATTGTAGATGCTGGTTGTGGTTGACCCTTGTGGTTTGAAAGCCTTTGATTCCCCTTTTGTGAGTTTACACGATTGTGCTTGGTTTGTTTGAAGAGTCACTCTCATTTTTTGAGTAGTGGTTTTGAGATTGGTTAAAGAGCTTTTGGTTTACATATTAGGAGTCATTTGGTGTATATTTGGTTTTGTAGAGAATTTGAGTTTTCATTAGGAGAGTTTATAGCATGTTTTGGTTTATTGATAATTGTAATTGTACTTTGGTTAATTGTTAAAACTATTGAGTAGAAGATTTTGTTAATTTCCTTTGAAAATTAAATTAATTGTAATTGTGATTGTTACCCAATGATGGACACCTTTTCTTATTTAGTGAGTATATTTTGTTTGAACCTGGGGTTGTATAATAAATTATTATTGCATATCATTTTTTTGGGTGGGGCTTGTTTTGTTATCGACCCCGATACCCCTAGTTTGAAAAGGGGTCATAAGAGTGCACATGTTTTTATATAAACATATACTGAAATATACTGAACACTTATTTTATTGTAGAAGCTCATTTAGCTGAAGGGTTTAAATCAAATGCATACACTGTTCAGTGTGAGCAGCAGCAGTAGTAGTAGCAAGCATGAGACAAAGAGATGAAGTGATCAGATTATAAGATTGCCCATATAATAAGGTCTGTTTGAAACGTTTGAAGCAGATCACATAAAATCTAGTAAGTAGCTCAACTATCTGCCTGAACCAGCTCCTAAGTGTCACTTAATTTCTGACCAGCACCAAATAATATATCTTGATATTACTGAAATTTGAAAATGATAGTTTGCTTTAATGTCATTCTTGTGATGTTTGGCACAGTTTTCTTGTCTTGTTGCTGCTCTCATCAACCACAAACAATGGTGAAGCAGCTCTCAAAAACCTTGGTTTGCCTGCAGTTTGCTGCTGCACAGTAACACTATCTTTCTAGATGTTTACCAGCTCCAGCAAAACTCATTGTCACATCCGCAGGCTTTCATCCTGTGGTTGTGCTATGTAAATACAACTGCCCAGTTGCACCCCAGCAACTGCTGACCGGACTGTGCCCTCCCCCTCCTTCCGCCTCCTCTGTGGTTGGTTGTCGGCGCTTCCTGGAATTTCCCTTAGTTTGTTGTTTGCACAATTGTGACGTAGTTTAAAAGAATTGAGAAGAGACGCTCTCACCTTTTGTGAGTAGTTTTTGAGTTTAGTTTGAATAAGAATTGTTTTCAGTTTGTATAGGAGTTTGGTTTGTTGGATTAGGTAAAGTTAATGATTATTTTAAGTACGTAAATGAAGTTGTTTACCTTTATAGTTAATTGTAATTTGTAACCTCAATTGAGGACACCTTTTGTTAATTGTTTTCCTTTTTTATTTGTACCGGATTAGATATACCCAAAAATAGGACACCTTTTGTTATTTATTTATCATTTCGTTGTATGAACCTAGGTTGTAACAAATCCATGTTAAATATCTTTAAGTTTGTCCGGTATTGTTTTGTTTTTGACCCAGATTCCCCCTAGGATTAAAAAGGGGTTGTAACACTCATTCAAAAACCAGTTGGTGATTATGCAGTGAAGATGCTCAATAATGACGGATCAGAAAAGGAAAACACGAAACCGATGTAGAACATTGGAGCTGGATAGAAAAATCAACCATTTGCTATGAAAAGAACACTGCAATAACTTCATCATTATCAGAGTGTTCTCCAACTGTGAGATGTGATATAAGTCTACCTATATTTTGGAACAGCCTGCCTGAGTATATTTGAAAAATGTATGAAAAGTATCTGTAAAATCAGTGTTGGGTGTGGAAAAAAGAGCAAAAGGTAAAGAACTAGTTTTGTAAAGCCATTCTGATTTGTAATTTGATTAATCCTAGGATAGCTGTGGATTCAGGTGTTAAACATGAAATTGTAGCCTCAAAAGATTGTGCTTGATGTAGAGAAAAGTACAAATGAAAGCAGTTTTATAAATGGTCTTTGTGATTTTTAATTCTCAAACTTCACATCTAAAGGGCTAACAGGTTTACGGTTCTTTATCCCATTCTGGTCACAATCAGACATTATATAGGTCCAATGACAACTTCTTCTTGTTTCTTTGGCGGTTAGGAAGCAGAGATTTGGTTTATTATCGCCACCAACTGGTAAGGATTGTGGACCAGAATGTCAGATTCGACGAATAAATGGTTAGTTGTGATATATTAAAATGGTCAATCTGCAGCCATCCTCTCAGTGTAAGGATTGAAAACTGGTAGTATCCCCATAAATAAAAAGGATAAAGTGATTCTTGGTGGATTATGTTCACCACTGTGACAAGGCACCTACATGCCCAAAAGCAGCTTCTCTGGCCAAGATAATGCCAAATTAGGGCTAAATTTGGATATTTGATGTGGCGTTAATAATAGCATAAAAAATCTATGTATTATTTCAAAGGATTAATCTCTTTGTGTTAATGTGTTAATTGTGACAGCCTTACTGGAAACGTAAGGAGTGCATAAATAATGTTTGCAAAATTATCACAAAATTATCTGTTTGACTTCAGTGTGACACCCAGTGCAAGAAGGTCGCTGGTTAGAGCCTTGGCTGGGGGAGGTTCGAATGTAGGGGGCTGGTGGCCTTTCTGTGTGGAGTTTGCATGTTCTCCCTGTGTATGCGTGGGTTCTCTCCGGGTTCTCTGGCTTCCTCCCACCATCCAAAGACATGACGTTGCATTATATAAATTTGCACCCATAAAATGCTGTATTCCTGACTCATTTAAAGGCACAGTGACATTTAATGTGCACATTTTGCTGCCCAGTAGCCCCTCAAGTCTGAGAAACCACTTCTGAGACACCACGTGCTGTTGCAGCTGAGTTTCACTTTATGCACAACGTCACACACTTAGCAGTCAGATATCAATACACAGGCCATTTAAAATGCGCACAGTGGCTGATTCAACTAAGAAATGCAAGAGCACATTATCATAGGACGAGAGGAAAAGAAATAGAGAAAGAGACAGAACTAGAGATGAGACAAGAGTCAACATAGACCTCATGTTTACTGTCTGGAGATAGCCCACAGTACAGGTAGGATGCAAGATGGATGCCGAATTAATGGTAGTTAGGGGTGTGTCACTGAGAGACTTCCTGGAAAAATATAAACATTGTCTTGAAAACTGATCTGATTGCTGCAACAGTTATAGACATGAATTTGATCCTTCTATGCTGGATCTTAAAATGAGAAAAACAGACACTCTCACTTCATGCAAAGCTGCAGAGGGCATTCACATACCCACTGGTGCAGCATGATGGGATTACTTTAAATATCTTTCTCTTTGTCTTTGAAAGGCGTATTTTTTTATTAAACAATAAGATATATAACAGACAGAAAAATGACAAAAATTGAATAAAAACGATAGAAGCAACAATGGAGAGAATAAAAGGATGGAAAAGAAGGGATTTGGTGACCTAACAGAGGGAAAGTCATGAAGAAGAAGAAAATTGATGTCTTATTCATAATGAGTTCCACCATTTAATGATTCTGCTCTCTCCATCTCCGTTTCTATCTGTGCAACTTCTGTCATTTCTGGCCTTTTAGCATCTGACTTTTGTTTTTATTACACACATCCATTGCTATGCTGTCCATACATCAGGAGTGTCCATTATTGGCAGACCATTACTGCATTCTCTCTTTTTTCTATTATTCCTCCCTCCATATTTCTCTGTTCATCCAAAGCTCTTTTCAGAAGTAATGAATGCCACAATCTGGAGCGGAGGATGATTTCATCCAGAGCTTTTAGCTGCTGGACCAAGCATGAAAGCCTCAGTCTGTGCTTCTAACATGATGTTCCCACTGGGCCACTGTTCTCAAAGAAAATTGCTTTTCTGAACATAAAAAAATGTTTTTCAGTCTGCAAGGCAGTACAATTGGATAATAATGTGATAATACAGAAGTAATATTTATCTAATCCATTCAAATATGTTGTGTTTTGTTAACTGGAACCAGCAGTGATAGTGTTTTGTGTTGGGTAAGTAGTTTGATATCTCACTGGTTTGATATTAATCCCCTCACAAGGCTGTGACATACCCCACTTTCCTGCATGTGACTTATTTGGAAACAATGCAAACATGTATCACAGTCAGCCCTCATGTGTACTGGGAATGTCTGACAAGCAGAACACATACAGTTTGCCTGCAAGCCTACTTGTTCCACACCAACCTCTTCTTCCTCCCATGAGAATTTGCCCCACAATCATATAGATTTGGTGATAAAACCACACACTGTATCTTTAACCTGCATTGATTTGGGTGTCACAGTGTTGAAACAGGAAATTGCTGCCCATGTTATTTGAATAAAATGTCAAAGCTTTGTAGAGGTCAAGGCATTGTGAATGGTAAGGCAGAAACACACTGAGGTGTGAATTCCAATTCCAGGAGGACAAGAAATGAAGAAAGTGAATCTGTAGGACAAATATAAAACACCACAGAGAAGCCCCAAAGCCTTCAAGTTTCTGTCAGTTTGCAGGCTCCAGGCCTTCAACCGTGTCTGCTACTGTGGTGAAATTGAAGGCCGTGCCACTCACCCAACTTAGTTGTTTAGGATGTTTTCAGGGTCCATGGCATGTTTTTTTCATTTGTGTGTTTTTTTTTTTTATTTTACTTGTGTTAAAACAATGAAATACCACCTTAAATGTCACTCAAAGCTTTAACAAAACTCACTATTGTGTCATAGTTCCTGGACTTGCATATGGCCAAATCCTCTTAATATACAAAATAGGGCTGGGTGATATGACCTCAAATTAAAATCACAATTAACTCAACATGTTACCTTGATTACAGGTATTTTGCAATTATTTTATTATCATTTTAGTTGTAGCCCTCATAGCTAACTAAACGTTTCCTTGCAAATATTGAGCAGATGTGGATTTTAAAATAAGTGAAATGAAGCTTATGCAGTTTAACTATAAATTGTCATTTAATAAATATTTTTAAATATATTTAATATATTTTTATTATAAATATTTAATATTTAATATATTTAATGTTTTAAGAGAAATAACTGAAGTAATTGACATGAGCAAGACTACATTGATTATTGGTTCTGAATGTCGGTTTTGATTAATTTTCGATTAATTGCCCAGCCCTAAAACAAAACATGCACTGCAAACCATTTTTAAAACCATTTTTTTTTAAAACCACAACAATTGTGGTCCCATGGTTTGTTGGTTGTACTGCAGAGGACACAATCTGACCCCAAACGTGTACAATCTATGATCAGTTTTTATGTGATATTCAGAGAATAGTTCAGTATCGATAATACTGATATTTGGATTGATCCGCCCAGCTCTACTTCAAACTCACCAACATTCAAACAGAACAGATAATTCCAACAACATTGTCTAAATGTAAACATAACACGGAAAGTACAGCACATAACTCAAATTTATAGGGTAGCACAAATAGTTAAAATGCTGCCTAACATGCATTCCCAAGGGAATAAAGTAGGTGTGGCTGTTGAGTTGAACTAACATAGTAGACTTACTTCTCTAAACTCAGCCACTTGTCACAAATGGAAGCATTTCAATTAAATTGATTTATCTTGATCTAAAGTTAATTGAATCAACAAAAATATGTTTATTTCACTAACCAAAATAATTAAGATTATTGTTTAAAAAAATACTTCATTTCAAATACAACCTGGAGATCCATTTTTAGCAGCTTTGCTTGCCCTATAAGCCATGTGAATCTATAGAAATTTTCTAGAAGGGCATAAATCAAAATGCAGCCTGGTCTTGACAGTGTGGCTTTTGTGTGATCTGTATGTGAAGGGTGATGTATGGTCTGGTAAACATGGCTGTGGCTGCTGTTCCTTCATGCTATCATTTTTGCTTTGGACGGTCAGACAGGGCTGGTGCACCTGCTGCTTCACCATACGCTCCCAGACATTAAATATAGAGATGTTTAACCTTTTCATGCGCACAAACAGAAAAACATGTGTGAAGTTTAACAGGAGAGCAGCACAAGAAGCAGGATAAGATGTACTGTTTCTTCTGGTTTTCTTTTGACTTTTAACCTTCGCTGACCGTTAGTTTTTCGTCTTTTAAAACAGAGTTTGTGCGAGAGATCAATTCTAAATATTTGATCAAATATGTGATCCAGAGCAATTCTAACTACTTCAGCATTTTTATTATTTCTATTTAAAGAAAGACTACTGAAATTTGGCAGATTTTCTGAGTGAGGCGTCTCCAGTCAAAAGTCAGTCTGATGTCGACTTCTGTCTAACTTCTTGCTCTTTTTCTTTGTCTTTTTTTTTCTCTCTTCCTCCCATTATGTACTCTTGCGTTTTTTTGATTAACCAGCCATGGTGAGCATTCAAAACGGCCAGTGATTGCTATCCGCTTGCTAGCATGTGACGTGGTGCATATGGCAAAACTCAGCTCAGATCACGTGTACACACTAGCTGCGGTGCACTACCTGGAGATTTGACCATACAATAAAATTTGGAACCAATGAGTGGCCAGGCTGAAAGACTTTTATTTTTTCTAAGCAAGAGCTTGAAAAAACATGAATCAAGTTCTTTGTTTTGTTTGTTTTTCTTTTGTATGTTTTAACTTTGAGTTTAAGGTGGTATGTCATTGTTTTAGCTCTGCAGACAAGTCACAGAGAGAAACAAATCAGTGTGAAAAAATTTAGTTTTGTCACTCAAATGTATTTTGATGCTAATGAACAAATCCTGTTTGTTAACAACCTATGCTAGGATGGTAAATCTAGTAAATCAGGTACAACTCTACCTTTGTTATTTTCCTTCATGTCATAGCTTGTACAGGCATTTCTGTGGTTCAATGGGCCTGTGGTTTCCTTCATGCATTTCTGTCTGACACACAATGAACTGGACTTGAACTTACTAGTTTTTGTACTTTACTGTTGACCTTTTGATTCATACACTGTTTAAATATAACAGCTTCTACTGATGAAGACAAAGATCCCACTGATTTTCAATGAATCGCACTTCACCGGCTCTCTTGAACAGAATGGCTTTCTTTTTTGCTAAAATTCTTTTGATATTCACAGCAAGGATAGAGGAAATGAAGATGGATATTCAGTGTTTAGGAAATTGGCTGTTGATCCTTCATGCAGTTTGTAAGTCAAAAATCTTTGTCATTACTTTCCAGAATTGTCTTCTACAAATATCTTTCCCACCTCAGTCTGTATTCGCACCAGTTGATTCCTGTAAATGTAGTTTTGCATGTTAAAATTATTTTTCCTTTCTATTTCTGTGACCTGTAATGGCAGAAATTTTATATACAAGACTATTTTAGCATTTGAACATCCAAATGTTAAGGTATGAAGGTTCAGTGTAACACATACAAAACATTAGCTTGTACAGAAACTTCTTGGTCTCTCTTTGCTTTCCTCTCCGGACGCTCCACTGTCGTCTCTTGCATGCTCAGGGTGGGGGATTGGATCGGGGTCAAGATTCAATGCAATCTGTTGGTTTTCCTTAACTAGACTTTATTTATTATGAATTGGCTGTAAAGTGACCTGATATGACATTGTTGTGAAGTGGCGCTGTAAAAATAAAAGCTAAATTGGACTGAATTGAGATAGCTTCATCGGAGCAACCTATTCTAGTTGCAGTCTCTCAGCAATGAATTTTCATTAAAAAATAAATAAATAACTCTTATGCAGCCAATCAAACACATCTGTGCTTCACCTTGCTTATAAATTCTATGGATTATAAAAATAAGCTAAAAAAAATGCTCTCCTTCTCACTTCTGATGTTAATTATGCTAATGAAATGTACCTTATAGCCTTGTACTTTTGGTTTAACACAAAGAGAGTTCTGAGTTTTTTTTTAAATTATTCTAGCAATTAATAATGCGGCAGACCTAGTCGCTGAATTATTACACAGTGCACCTTGATTATTGAACATAGTTTTCTTTCTCTTCTTTTTTCTTTAGTTTGTTTTTTGCTACTGATGTGTGAAGTGCAATCCCAGCTATGCTGATGCAATTATACATGCATGGGGGTTTGAGTGTGTGTCCGCTGTGTGTGTATTCGTGCATCAGGGAATTGGTTAAAAAAAAAAAAAAAAAAAAGGAGGAAACTAGAGGATATTCTTTTTCCTTTGTGAATAATTCATGTCTATGAGAGTTTTCTGCTAAGTAGTTCTACTGGCAGACAGTGATGAAACTGACACACTCATGTGCCTGAATTAGGTGCTGCAATGAGGGATTTCTTGCTTATATACATAACTATGATCTCTGAGGATGTGAATACACACTCTGTACACAATGAGTCCAAATCTGCACGGGTCTCATGTACACGTCAGAGACTATACGCACAAAGATCTGCATTAATGGTCCATTCACAGCAAATTATGTATGCCCCATTTCTAACACATAAAGAAATAATGGACAAAAATAAGACAATGAGAAAAATAGGATCAATAATGTAGAAAAACTCCATCAATGGGATTACCAGACACTTATCAGGGTCTGAATCTCAACATAAGTAGATGTATGCACAGAGTTAGCAGCCAAGTGAATCCGTGTGCAAAAGAGACTGAAGTCTCAGCTGAACCATTTTATATAATCTTTTATCATCATTTTATTTAACGAGTTCAGTGGATTGTCTATGAAGGACAAGAGTCTAAACAAATATGTTAAAGTCCGCTTCGGAGCCCATTTAAGAATTATGTGTGGTTCAAAAAAAGCAAATTATAAATTATTAGTCCATCTGTCCAACGCTGAGTAAAACATTGTTTTAAGGTTCTTTTTGTAAAGCTTCAATATGTTTACTATTGTTTATCACCCAGCTACAAGCTAGTTTGCTGCTATCTACAAGTTCCAGAGTTTTTACTGCTTTTGTTCTTGCCTTTGACACAGGCATGTTGACATGTTGCTATTCTCAGATATTTTTTTTTTATTAAGTTTAACTACTATGTAAATAAAAACACAATCAAAACTATTTTCAGTACTATAGAGGAGGAAAAAATGCATTATTGTTTTAATCAATGTCAGAATACCACAAAAATGACAAGACAAACAATACAACAAAAAAAGTTCATAAATATAGGAAAAGACATTAACTTCACACAGTCTCGAAGAGTGTTTTTATCAGCCAGACTGCTCATTGTGGTGCAAAAAATACAAAAACTAAAAAAAAAAACTAGTTTGCAAAAGTGTCCTTTTTCTTCACAATACTTGACGAGATCTAGTAAGCAATCTAGTAAACTTTAATCTAACAAACTAGTTAAGATGGTCTAATTTTTAAAGTTAAATTAATTAAAAACTATAAAAAAGATTAGCTTTTTGAATGTTTTTGTCTGGAGTCTACATTTAAAGGCATTAATACCGGACTTTAAGCCAGGGCGTGAATAACCAGTAGAAGCTTTGCGCTGGTTATGGAGTAGAAGACAATGTCTCCTTATTCTTGCAGCCCGAGGACGAGCCTCTTTTAAACGCTTCCTGACAAATGAAGAAACTGCGGTAAAGTCCATGACTCATTTGGAGGAGTAAACAAAATGTTTTTTCATGTCAGTCTCAAAAGGTCTTTCCCAATTCAGGGTCTGCACACTTCAGAGTGTGCAGACTACGTAGGACACTTTGTAGCCTAAGTCCACTTAACGTTCTTGGAATGGGACAGCCTACCTTGCCTATAGCACAAACATAGGACGTTGAATCACTTAAACCTCTAAAATAACTGTTTGCATATCATATGACACTTCAGCGAATGTCAAATAAAAGGCAGTATCCACTACCGGGGGAAGTAGTTATTTCCCTTCGTGATGTCACAAAGGAAAAGATCTCAGACTCACCTGTTTGAGCACACATTCGTTAAAAAGTGGAGCAAGCAAGTAAGAGAGGAGTCAGATTTTCTCATTTTTGGGCCTCATACACAGGCTATAGGGATACATATGCCTGTTAAAAAACCTTTAGAAAGTGAATTTTGCATTATATGGGACCTTAAACACCCGCCAGGTAAAAATGTAAAAAAATAAATAAATAAAATCAAAACAAATAGAAAAACAAAAACACGGTCCGAGGCTCTGTTGTTTTCAAGCTGGTAGTCGTTCCATCCAAAATCCATTAATATCAAATATTACATAATTTTAATGTCACCATTTAACAAACATGTTTTTAATGTTTCTTGTTTTAGTAACTTTCTACTAAGTGTAGTTAAAAACAAAAGTACTCTTTTCTTGTTTTTTCAACAAAACTTTATTGAAGACTAAAACATAGTCTTCTAAGATCAGTTACTCATTCGTCACTGTCTTGTGTGCAATGAATTCTGGGAGAAGAGGCTGCGAAGGATGCATCATCATCAGCTTTTATTTGAGGGCAAACGTAGTGTCGATTTGTAGGGTGGCTTTGGAGGCTCCTTCGAATTCTGCGAATTGGGACAGTGCTCGGCACACCATGATGATGCAGCCACACTTCAAAGTGTGCAGAAACAGATCTGGGACACACCTAAAGTCTCCAATAACACTAGAAAAAGTCACTAAATTTGTTGCTAGTTGCTTTTACAAAATTGTGCCACCAGAGAGGTCTAAAAATTCTATAAACATTGTTTATTCTGTTGCTAAGTTGGCAACAGAGTAATGGGGGTAGGGATGGGGCTGCCCTCTGCAAGGCCTGTTTAAAATGGGTAGAGGCGGCTTGCTCTTTGCATGAACCAGCACACACCAAACTGGCATAAGTACTGATACCCAAGCTAATTAATATCTAACTAGATACTTAACTTTAGAATCGATTAGTATCTGAGAATCAAATTATTATTATTTTTATTAATTTTTTTATTTTATTTTATTTAATTTTTTGACTACACTAGAACCAACGCTTTACTGGGCCAAAGCAAAGAACCACTTTGGCTAATGGCAGCGTCATGAAGACCAATCAGACCACTAAACAGTGCTGAACAAAGCCTGATGAATGTTAAAAACCACCATATTTAAAAGTCTAAAGCCAATATAGAGTTTAATCTGCTTAATTCATGGGCACAATGAAGAAACGTAGCTGCAACATGGAAGTGAAGTGGAACCACCAAAGGAAGGATAGGAACTCAGTGGTCCTCTGATGTTTCTGCTCCTTAATGTTTTATAAAAGCAATCCCTTCTGTGCTGCCCAATGTGCCATGCAAAGCTGCATTTACAATCACTGTTTACAGCTGATTTTTTTCCCTGCACTGTTTGTAGCTACTTTTATTAACACTGTTGGATGTTTTTTCTGAAGCCACTAGACATTTACAGCTTTTAAAAATCATGTTTCTATTGCTGCACACAAATCCCAGTTTGCATTTGGAAACACCATTTGGTGTTACAAAGAGCATTTTACAAACAGCAACTATTGTTAAAAACAGTTTATAAAAACTAGACCAGTGATGTTATAACATCAGCTAGCAGGTAAACAAGACAAACACTGTGATCTGTTTTTTTTTTTTTTGTGAAGATAAATGGATTCCCTGTACTGTGGTTATTTTACAGAAATCCAGAATAATCCAGGCGGAGAGGCAACCATGTTAGAAGACATGTTTAAAGTGGCTCAATGATGTTGTGCTGTGACGGGTCTCTAGCTATGGAAAACCACACCATAGGAAGTAAAGCCAACTTCTGAAAGATTTAGTTCTTCCCAACCAGATCAGTAAAGGGACTTTCAAGCGCTTTTCATGCCAAAAAGCATCACAAAGTGCTTTCCATAATAAAAACACACAAACACACAAGAACACAACTTGAAACAAAGATCAAATAAGCTTAAAACAGGTAAAAGTTTAAAAGATACATAAAAATAATGGACTGAAATAATTCAAAATAACTACAGAAAAGAAAAATAAATAAAACCAAAGCACAAATAAATGACTACAATAATGATTCAGTTACAAGCTAAACTAACAAGATGGGTCTTGAGCCTCTTTTAAAAACAGTCTCTGCTGCCCTGAGACTCTCTGGCAGGGTCTTCCACAGTCGAGGGCCATAATGGTGGAACGAGGCCTCATTGGCCTGTAGGTGTTCATCCTGACTTAACTAAAAGGCTGATACCAGAGAGCCTCAAAATCCACGAGGGCTCAAAATTTAAAAGGTTAGATCAATAAGAAGGCCCAGGTCTATTAAGACATTTATAAAAGACTAAAAGAACCTTAAAATTAATCCTGATACGCTCGGGGAGCCAATGCAGCCATTTTGATACTGGTGTAATGTGAACGGGGTCTTAGAGTCAGCTCATTCGCAAACATCCCATCACTAAAAAGCATAACCAAATGTTCTGCAAAAAATATATCAACCACTGTACTCGTGATTTTATTACTAAACATAAACAAAGATTTTAAAACATATCTTGCTTATACAGCTTGCTGTTGTCGGAGTTGCCTGAAGGTGCACAAACACTTAGATTTTCTTAGGCAGAACACAACAACTCAGAGAATGAGGCACATGCACTGCAACAAAAGAAGTCCGATGAGAGCCCCAACCACTAAATGCTTTGCTCCCCACTTACTGATATACACACTCCACAACACACACACCAACACACTCTGAGTGTCCCGACAGCTAAATACTTTACCCACCTGGCAACCCCGTAGCTCCGTTAGTTAAAAGCTTTCAGATTAGATGTACATGTATCCGATTTCACTTTAAAGAGCCTGCGGGAAGCAACGGCGCTCGCTATCAGCGGGAAAACATCACGCTTATATTCCGGGAAAGTCGGAGAGAATGAGGCGATGACCGGCAGTAGAGATGGATGGATATAGACAGAAGCAGTGAGGGTGCAGGAAGAAGGGGCTGTTGTAATTAGTTTATCTAATATCGCTTTGCTTCTATCTCTGCTCTCTAAATCCCTCTTTCACTCATCTCTTCTTCTCTTTTACTGGGTTTTCCTCCCCTCACTTGACCTCTCCTGTTCACTCTTCTTATTAAAACATTTTTCTTCTTTTTATTTCACTGGTTTACTTGTTCAGTTTACCCTCCTGCTTATGTCATCTCTACATCCCACTCCCTAAACTGGCTTTTACCTTCCACCCTCTCCTCTGTTCTCCCTCTCCTCTTTTTTTCCAATTTGCCTGGCTTTGTTCTCCCTCTCCTAATCCCATCCATCTATTTTTCTACCTTGTCTATTCAACCCATTCATCCATTCATCCATCCAGTGTAATGTGTCTCTAAGTAAGTTATCCACGGAAACAAAGTGGGTCACATCATCGTGGTGATTACATCACGCAGCAGATACTATGGACGCAACTGTTTATATACTGGATGTAAAAGAAAGAAAGATAGAACTTTTGTGTTTTATAAGGGCAGAGCTGTTTAGTTTATGGGCTTTTCAGCTCCACTGCCTGCTCTGAATCAGTGTTGGGTTAATAACCCATGGCACTTTCATGTGTATAAAGGTGGTTCACATAACTGCTGGCTGCTGTAGCTCAACAGTAGCTCATTCATACCTTTTATTCTCCATAAATCACCTTTAACATTTATGTTTCTGGCTCTGTTTCAGCAAGTAAGGGAATATAGTAACTAGATAGTTGGCACAATATCCAACATGACTGATTGCTACATGCAAACATGTTTGTGATTTCAGAGCCATAAAGACATTTTAAACCAGCCTCACATCCAAGTAAGCAACCAACAATATGTGCCCACCAACAACTCTGTATTGTAAATGTAAGTCTTTGAGTTCTTAGGTTACCTTTTCTTGGGCCTTTGCATGAAATTTAGATACCTATGTTGAAATGAGCATCTCTAGCACATTGAGATGCCTTTTTTCTGAAATGTCCAATTACTTTTGGTGTTGGGAAAACTTGTGAGATTTGCCTAGATGCATACATATGGCACAAAAAAAGTTTCAGGCTTGCCTAAAAAAAAAATAAATAAATAATTGCTAACAGGTCCTTTGGAAATAATGCAACTTTAGCTCTACAGGTCTATCAAATAGTTGTACAATATGTGAACAATATCTATTCACATCTTAACCAAATCTGATAGAGGGAAGCAGAGCAAAATTAGAATAGATTTAGTACAGTTTAGGCAAAGTCACCAAAACAGCCATTTTGGTGATTTGGTACCATGTGTTCACAGTGAAACCCAACTGGGAGAACTAAGGTTGTAAAAGGTTCATCTAAAAAAAAAAAAAAAAGTAAGAAAAGATGTTTTTTTTCTGATTAAGATGTGCTTTTGGGTAAGTTATAAAAAGTGCATATTTTATGTTAAGGCCTGATCTTCTCCTAAAATTAAGCAGAAATTAAGAAATAACTTATGTTACCAAATATATACATTTCTCTGTAAGCACTGCGAGCCAACATATTTCAACGTTAGCCATGATTTTTTCCAAAACCTAACCAAAATGTCTTATGGGTTAGCCTTTACAAGGGCACTGGTGCCTAATCTAAACCAAAGAAGCCATGATGCATAAACAAGAAGTGAAATGGTAACAAAAAATGGGCATGGAGAGCATCATGTATTGTCATTTAGATCTGAGATATGATATATTTCCTGCTTGTTATGGCACCAGTGGGAAGGACACTGACATAAAGAATTTATCTAGAAAGTTGTATAGTTTGTATGATTTGTTTGGTCTGGCTTTTTAATTAATACCCACAGACACAAACAAAATTAAAACAAAAAGAAAAGTTCCATGAAAGAAAAGTTGCTAGTGGGACTAAGTTTACTGGTGTTCTTAGGACTTAACCTAAGATCACCAGTAAAATAACACCTGTTGGTTGCTGGAAGGTTTTCATTGAAAATGTTTGCACTGTAAACCGAATATAGAAACATAGTTATTCTATAGAACCAGCAATTTTAGTTAAATATGTATTCATTGTTATATAGTATCAATTTCAGACATGTATGTTGTACTTGTTCAACTAGTGATTGAACATATCAGGCAAGTTGCTGATTTTCATCTTAAGTCCTGATTAGATAAGTTGTCAATCTGAGAAAGAATCTTGGAAAGAATTTAATTGACTTATATGGTTACATTCAGGTAGGATTACTTGTTAAGTTTGCACACCCAAAAATAATTTAATTCTAATGTGATTAAAGTGAGTTCAATCATAAGTAAACTACAGTGCTAATAATTGCAGTCTAATAATGTCCCCAATCATAATTCAGAGATACTGTATTTAAAGTCCTTCCATTATCAAGGCATTTCTTTGTGAATAATTTACCCTGAAAACAACTTTATCCAGACAAAACAGTTTGATTATGCATGCCGGAGATATTGAGGGGACATTAATATGTGTCCTACAAATGCAGTTTCCTCAGCCATTATTCTCTTGGCCTCAAAACACATAAATAACAAGAGACGTTTGAATGAATTTGTTAATACCTTTCTCAAAATAATAGTTTATTTAAAGTATTGGGCAGCATTTTATTCGTGCAAATTTTATTGAGTTTAACAGTGATCCAGCATCAACATGGAATTACTGTGGAATAGTAATGAACATGGAGAAAGTTCAAATATAAAATGTTTTTCTCATCTGCAGTAGATCATTTCAATAAAGAATGATTAGATAGTAACCAAACTGATGCCTGTAGAAATATTCACACCCCAGACTCTTTTCAACCTTTAAGTCGGACATTTATAGCAGAAACTTGCATAAAAGTGAAAGGCCCAAAGGTCTCAAAGCATCTCTGAGCAGCGCAGGTGTGGAAATGTTTTTGGCCATTTTGCTTTTATTGGACAGGTTGACAGTTAAGAGTGACAGGAAACAGGGAGAGGAGCAGGCCATGCATCAAAAGCACCAGAGCAAACTTACACCGCAGGTATTGCCCCTCAGCTTTCTTTGGCCTTTACTTGTATTTTTAATAGCTGCCAGCCGACGTGTGGAATCATATTATAGAGATGGTTTAATTGCTGATGTTGAACAATTAGTTTCTGTGTTTGTGTGTATGTGCACTATATAATTAAATAAGTGGAATTGCCTTCTTTCTGTACATTTACTTATAAAATTAATCTAATTGTGATTAAAAATACATATTTTGAGTTAGTATGTAACCTTTAGTGATAATTTACTCAATAAAATCTCAAGCAGGCATGGTATTTTGCATTGTGATTTTCTAACTGAGTCACTTTTATTCCGAATTTGTTTTCATGATCATGTCTGTCAATCATCCTTGTGTACGGCAATATTAAATTTATTATTAGGAATGCTTACGGGAGTTTTATTACTCTATTTTGCAGAAAACTCTTCAGTCCTCTGATATTGGAACAAATCAAAGAAATAGAATTCCTGGATGGAAAGAAATGTTCGTGTTGTCCCTCACTTTGGTGAACACACAGCATCACTGCATGTCATTTAGTCTCTTTTTATACTGCTACAGCTCTCATCCTCAGTGCCAGAGGCAGCTCGTAAACTATAAATAAACATCAGAGAAGCCTAAAAGCAGTTTTTCAATGTGTCATTTTTGCATGTTACATGAAAAACAAAAGACTTAAATTGATTATGAAAAATTAAATAAATGAAACATTCTGAACTAAATTTATATTTGTAGCTCTAACATGGTGCACTGAAACTAGAGAATTTTATTTTATTTTTTTTTATGTGTCCATGTGTGGTGTGCATTAACTCCGTTACATCTGCATAAAATCTGTAACAGGAATAGAAGTATGTGTGACCTTGTTTGACCTGTTGTTTGAATGTGGAAATGATGAAAAAGCACAAAAAGAAGACGAAGTCCAAGCAGCACATGCCTAATTAAGGGGGAAAGAACACTAACTGATCTCATAAATTTAATAAATTTAATTTAATAAATTCAATAATAGTTCTGCGCAAATATTTAACCTACAATATTTATTTATTTATTTTTTTCTGGGTTTTTAAGACACATCCTAAAGTTGCATTGATAACAAATAAGTAAATAAATAAAAAGGATGAATAATTAAATAAATAAGGAAATGTATTGCTAAGATCGAAAAATGAATAAATAAATTAAAAGTAAATTCTTGTTTTTCATTCATTTATTTTTAAGGCATACACAGAAATTTCAGAAACACCAAGAGATGCACTAGAAAACCAAAAGATCAACCGCAAGTAATAAAAACAAGTCAGCGATCCAAACTAAAGGTCTATCTCCCAATTGGGACAGTTTTGTGTGTTACTCAGTTTATCCCCTCAAAAATCTTGCATCTCACATGTTTAACATTTCAGCCATGGGTCTGACATATTAGGCTCCTAATAATGTCTGGCACACAGTCTGCTGGAGGTTTGTGAGGCCATGTGCAAACATGATATGTGTGGGCGTGCTCATTGCCATGCGTACACATGAATCATAGTAACACGGACAAAACTAATCTAGTTCTCTACACTTTTAATCTTGGTGCGATCAATTGTTAACAAGAAGAAAAAACAAAACTGTCATGAACAAAGCCTGAGCTACGGTTGTTTGTCTTTTATAGCTATTCAAGGGAAGAAGTAAAGAGTAGAACTATTTAGTTGACATCCTCAAGCCCATCCAGAAGTACAACAGTTTATTTCAGGTCTGTACATGGACACTTTTTTCAGACTTTTCATCACACAGAACTAACAGTCACATTTATATGCATGTAAGTACTTTGGAACAACTGCAGGCTGTAGAATACATGATAGGCAGGGCATTTTCAACAAGTAAGCTGGAACAACGCAGCAGCATGTGTACATCGTCTAAGCTTTGTACTCCAACACAAACAAATGAGACGACCAGAGTTAGACTCACGGCAGTCTGTCAAATTAAAGCTGTATGAAGAGGCCCAAAGGGGTTACGCTTTAGCTTTTGAAAAAGATCCACTTGATGACTACCACTTTTAACTAAATAGTTTATCAGATTCTGAGCATGATCTCTAAGTGCAGAAAGGTTCTCTCAATCCCATTTTTTTCAATAATTCCCCCCTGTGGCAAAAGTGTGAAGAAATGGGAAAAAAATAAAAAATGGAGAAAAAACAAACTAAAAGTTGTATCCCTGGTAGCGAATGTGACAGAAGGTCAACGTTAAATGGTCACAATCTTTGTACTTGACAGCATTTCATCCTATCAAACCGGTACACTGAAAAGAACTGAACATCTGAATTCACAACCATTTATTTTTTTATTTTTTTGTTGTTTTTGTTTTATTTGTTTGTCTGTGTGTGTGTGTGTGTGTGTGTGCGCTCAAGCAGCTGCAGTAAATGTTTTTTATATTATTTGTTTTCTTTGCTTTTTGGGTTTATTATTTATTCCATTCAAAATAAAACAACAACAGGTAAAATAGAAAAAAGAAAGAAAGTAGAGCTTCTCTGACTGCAGTGCCATTAAAGGTATAAAAGTTTTTCTATTTATATCAATTATTTGTTGTTTCAGTCAAACAAAGAACTGGAATTGCATTTTATTGAATAATTCCTCAAATGTGATTTTTTTAAATCAACACTATTAAATATTAGACAAGCAAATACAAATATAACATAACTGAGTTTTAACTGTTGTAATCCAAGAAAAAAAAAAAAAAACTTTTGTCCGTATTTTACAGGAAGTTATCTTGAAAGCTAGATATGTATTAAAAATAAATAAAATAATAAAATAAGAACAAGATGAAAAGTCCATTGCACAATCTACAGTCAGTACATTTTTTTTTGTTACTTAGCATTTTTATCACTTATTTTATTTTGACCTGAAACAAAATACCAAATTTTTTTCTCCCAAATAATCTGACTTAATTTATTATTATACTCTGAAAAGCCGCTCTGCAGGTGAGATTATCGCCTTGTGTTGTTCCACTGAATCATCTTGACTAAAGCCACGTCACATATCTTATTACATGTTAATATCCTGTTTGTATCTGTGAGCGTATGTTATCAGTTGTTTGTGTGCGATCTCTTGAAACTTCATGAATGAGCAAAGAATCACAGGATATTTTTTGATGGAATTTTTTATCTGTTGTTTACTTAAGCATTCCAAGTGATACACTCCAGGTTATTAAATAATCGATATCTTTATCAATATGACTTGATCTTGTTATTATGAAAAAGTACTGAGTAATATTTCAAACCTGCAATGAAACAAGGTTTTGTCCACAACAGGGGAAGAGGGCCCAGAAACCTGCAGACTGACACACAGCAGATTAGGATATTACAGAGAATCAGTGGAATGCAAATGTTTGCTCACCCACGGGAGAACAGAGACATTTCGAGGAGCCAATATGAATTTCTCTGCTTTTATGTTTGTATCAGCTTCCTCCCTGAGGAAAAAGAGCTGAAAAGCGGCGTGTTTGCATGACAGTGTGTTCCTCTGTGTGAATGTTCCTCGAGACTGATAGCTTTTTTTTCTTTATGTGACAAAACACTGAAGTGTTCTCTGACTAAATTACAGAATTTCAATTAAGAAGTTTGTGTATGTGCGTTTGTTAAGCTTGTTGGAATAGTTTCACTGTGTGTCTTGTGTTCAATTTTCTCGCTACCCACCTCCTGCTTCTGTCTGTGACACACTTTTCATTTATTTTGCTTCACAGGAAATGTTTGTTTACTGACATAGGTGGAGGAATTATGGTTGAATAACAGTAAACATTACATGGACATGCAGAAAGCCATGTCTGAAGGCAAATTATGCTGTTTTTTAGTTAGCTGGACAGTCGATGTTTTTGCTTTCTCTAATAGAATTTTTTTTTTTTTATCCTTTACTATCGTAATCATAAATAATTCTTTCATGTTTCCATCATCATTTAGAAATAAAGTTACACTCAAAACCTCCATATCTATGCTAAATTAAAAGTGAGCTCTCTAAACCAAGAAGGATACCCGAGGTAACACAGAGCCAGCTGTGTCCACTGTCTGTAAATGAAATAAGATAATTAATTAATAATAATTAATAATTTGTGAGAATCTTGCACAAAGGTGGCGAAACATGTTTATTTTCCCTGTGTGTTTCATAAATGAAAATACACCATTTACAAAGGTTTTCATTATAGTTTATCTGTGGAAAATCAAATACTTTCTGGCAATAAATGCAATAGGTCGTATAAATCGCTTATTTTCGGTTAAATATAAATGTCCACACATTTATATTGTTGGTTTAGAACTCAGCGGCATGTGTTCTGACCAGAGGGCGGGAACACATTACACCGGTTTTAAAATTGCTTCACTGACTCCCCGTGCTTTTCAGGTTTGATTTAAGGTTATTTTAGTGGTTTATAAATGTCTTATTGGTCTTGGGCCTTTATATTTATCTGACCTCCTGTTAAACTTTGAGCCCTCGTGGACCCTAAGGTCCTCTGGTACTGGCCTTTTAGTTGTTCCTAAAGTCGGAACCAAAACTTATGGTGAGGCCTCGTTCCACCACTACAGCCCTCAACTATGAAACAGCCTGCCAGAGAACCTCAGGGCTGCAGAAACAGCCGATGTTTTTAAAAAGATGTTCAAGATCTACCTTTGAAGCTTTTTATTTTTTTACTTGTTATGTAATTATACACTTTATTTTCTATTTTAAATACCACCTAATTGTGTGGCTCTCTGTTCAGGGAGTCCAGGGGAAAAGGGGTGGCAACACAAACTGTTGGAGACAGATGGCTTCATGTGCTACTGCACCATTTAGTACATCTGTGATTGCTTCTTCTGAAGCTCAGGAGGAGGAACTGTCATCTTCCAACCAGGTCGGTGGATCCCTGACTACATGTTGAAGTGTCCTTGGGCAAGACACACTTAGCCCTTGGTTGCCTCCCAATGTGTCTATAGGGTTTGTGTGTGTGAATGGGTGACTAGGTAACAGTGTTGGGAGTAACGCGTTACTGTAACAATATTACTTTTTTTAGATAACGAAGTAAAGTAGTGCGTTACACTTAAAATATTGGTAACAGAATTACTTTACTGGACTACAGTAATGCGTTTTTCTGCGTTACTCGAACCGTGTTTGCCAATGTGAGAAGTTCTCATCTGTTTAAAGTGGTGCGCGCATGCTGCTGCCTGTGTGTGCTTGCCTGGGCACGTTGCCATAGAGATCGATTTGCGTGACATAGCTGATGTGCGCCAACTAAGAAGAAAGAAAAATTCAGCAGCCGACCCTCCTAAACAAGCTAAGCTTTTCTCAACTTTTCCTGGAGCACAGCAGCCAGAAATGAACAAGCTAGTTGCAGGTTCATTGTAGGAGACATGCTCCCCCTGTCCATGGTTGAATCTCCCAGGTTTAGAAAAATACTAGAGAAAATGATTATGATACAAGTGTGTCCATTTCTTCCCACAGACAGCCATGTTGCTCTTGTGGTTTTAAAGCCGTTTTGTTTACAATATCCAATAAACACTATGCAGACAGGCAGTGATGATTGTCCATGTCTACAATTATGGCCAAGTAAAGTAATAAGTAGTGGCGTTACTTTTTAAATGCAGTAATCAGTAAAGTAATTTCATTACAATTTACAGAAGTAATGAGTAACTAGTAAAAAATTACTTTTTTAGAATAACTACCCCAACATTGCGTACTAGGTAAACTACCTGTGACAAATAGTTTACAGCACTTTGAGTGGTCAAGCTGACCAGAAAAGCGCTATAAAAGTACAAGTCCATTTAAGCTCTTCAAGCTCTTTTCAAAATGTTCCAAATAATGCACATAAAAGATGCAGAAGATGTCCAGAAGCCTCCATCTGCATACAATTGCATATTTAGCATAGAGCATTAATAAGGATTTCGGAGGCATTGGCTATATTAAGCACTAACGGGATACATATTTTTGCAGCACTGACCTATCGGTACAAGTCTCCCTCCTTGTACTTAGACTGATATTTTTCACATTTTTGTAAATAATTTATTGTTAATTCAAACTTGCTTTGATCTGCTGTTTGTTAGATACACCTTATGGTGCCCCTGGACACATCATCAGTGATGTAACCTTGGATCACAGGGGGTTTCGGGTCTTTCAACAATCAGACCCCCTCCTCCAGGCGACCCAGCCAAGGCTGATCAGGCCCCAGCTTGTG
>JBAMHW010000018.1:26228243-26247421 GCA_037177495.1 Rhadinocentrus ornatus | reverse complement strand
AGTGTGTTTTTCCACTTTAATTTTGAGTGTGACTCCAAATCCAGACCTCCATGGGTTAATAAATTTGATTTTCATTGGTAATTTTTGTGTGATTTTGTTGTCAGCACAATCAACTATGTAAGTTGTAAGTATGTGAGAATAGTTCATTCATTCAGATCTAGGATGTGTTATTTTAGTGTTCCCTTTATTTTTTTAAACAGTGTATAATTACCCTCAACCCAAGACCAGAACTTTGAAATACCGTATTGACCCAAATATAGGACGAGGACTTTTTCCGTTAAAAATAATGGAAAAAAAGGGGTTGTCTTATAATCGGGATCTAACCTCTGGGGTCGCTACCTGACCGCAACAGCAGAGGGCGCCATCTGTTTGCAAAGCCATTGACCTCACTGTGGCTGAGGTCATCTGTCAATCACAGCAAAGAAGTGACGGGAGAGGAAAATGGAAATGGAGAAGCGTGGTGATTGTCCAGAGCAGAGTGGATCAAAAGTAGGGCAAGTTAACAGACAACTGAGGCAGAGTTATGATGCTAATTTCAAAATAATGGTGGTCAATGCAGCGGAAGCGTCAAACAACTGTCAGGCAGCAAAGAAAGATGGAATTACAGAGTGTAATGTCCGAAGATGGCGTGTCCTAAGAGGCCGCCTAAAAAATGCTAACACTAACAGAAAAGAGATTGACAGGAGGGTATGCGAGTTTGTTTTTGAGATATGTAATGAAGGCATGCCCATTACCAGAGCTATCATCCAGCTTAAAGACTTGGACATTGCCAGGGAGTTAGACATACCCACCACCAAGTTTAAAGCCAGCATCGCCTGGTGCTGAAGGATGATGTGCCGTAGTGGCCTTGTATTACTGCGCAAAACCAGCCTCGCCCAGCACCTGCCGTTGGACTTTGGAGAGAAGCTGCAGTCTTTTCAGAGATATGTGATTGGCTTGAGGAAAAAACACTCCCTTGATCAGATCGGCAATGCCGACCAAACCCCCATGTTTTTTGACATGCCAACACAACAAAAAAGGAGAGAAATCTGTTATTGTGAAGTCAACTGGAAATGAAAAGAATCGGGTCACCGTCATGTTGGCGTGCCTGGCAGATGGGACAAAGTTACCTCCATATGTCATTTTAAAATGCAAAACAGTGCCTAAAGAGGTGATGCCAGCTGGGATTGTTGTACGTGCCCAGGGAAAGGGCTGGATGGAGAGTGAACTTGTGGTAGACTGGCTGAAAGTGGTGTGGGGAACACGGCGCAGGGCTCTCAGAAAAAAAAGAAACATGCTCATTATGGATGTCTTTCGCGGACACCTGACTGACGCTGTCAAAACTCAGGTGAGGAAGATGAACGGTAACTTAGTCATCATACCAGGGGGGATGACAAGCCAGCTACAGGTGTTGGATGTGGTGGTTAACAATCCTTTCAAGGATAATCTGCACAAGAGGTACATTGAGTGGCTCCTATCCGGTGATCACGCACTCACACCGTCTGGAAAAACTCAAAAGCCAGCTGTACGTCGGCTTTGTGAATGGATCCTCCAGGCATGGGATGAAGTAACACCAGAGAGCATCATCAGTGGATTTAAAAAGTGCTGCATATCAAATGCATTGGATGGCAGCGAGGATGATGTTCTGTGGGAGGAGACAGGGCCACAGCATGAAGGTGGGAGTGACAGTGAGCCCAGCGAGGCAGAGGACGTCTGTGAGTAAAAACCTCAAGCAGACGTTTGATAAGACATCTGATGAGCAAAGTTCTGACAATTTTCCTTCTAGTTGCAGCACTGCAAGACTTTAAGTTGAATGTTTTATTATAGTGGTAGCCTGTTTTGCTGCTGGTCAGTATTGTTAATTGCACAAGTCGTTTAATGCAATATTGTGTTTTCTGCTTTTTTTTTCTTTGGCAAACTGCTTGACAAATTTATCTCACTGTTACAGTACTCGTATTTACAAGTCTCAATTGCTAAGTGGTTTGTTTACATTTAGGTTTTGCATATGCAATACCGATTAAAGTGATTGCATTTATAGCCAAAAATTATAACATATTTAAACAAATTTCAATTAAAAAAGAAAGTTTCTATTAAACAAGGTAATTTTGTCTGTCAGTTTTGTTTTGTTTTTGTTTTTTTAAGATTAGTCTTGGAAAGAGGGGGGTCGTCTCATGATCAGGGTTGTCCTATATTTGGGTCAATACGGTAGTTTTCCTCACATCCTAACCTGCACACTACAGTAGTGTCCTAATGCTAATTAACTATAGGTAAAATCACAGGATCAAAGTTGTACAATACATATGGGTTGTTAATACCATTAAAAACAGTAAATATCAGCATCAAAGCAGCAGAAGATGAAGTATATTTCTATAGCAAGGGGCATCTTGCAAACATCAGTCAAAATGACAACAAATCACTCAGAGAGACAGCTATTGTAACTTTAGTTTTGGAATGTTGTTTTTGATAAGAATAACAGCAAGGATAAACCACAACATAAATAGGATTCATGTTTGAAAACACAATAGAAAAGCTCATTTACAATTTCTTTCTTTTAATTAATTTCTGCTTTTCTTTCAGTCTCACTCTTTCACATGTTCAAAGATTTAGCTATCATTGCATTTTCTTCATGTTAGGCAGCATTTACCTATGGTTATATTTGGGTACTAAAACCAAATTGTTAGGTTTAGGAATCAGAATAACATGATTGTTTCTTCTTTTTTTTCAGTAATGTAACTTGATGGTAATTCGGGTTTTCTACTCAACAGATTTCATTCATATCAAATATGTAAGGGTAATCTAAATGAATACAGAATCAAAGTTTGGGTCTTACATTTGGGTGGAGACCTCATGGAAAACTGAAAAGGGGGAAGCAGAGGAGTTACAGGTCCTACGTTCATGGAAACCTTAGGTTTTCTATTTTACCTTCTTTCTTTCCATCATGATATAGATTCTCTGCAGTGCATTATAATCCTAATTGCTTGGATATAGGCAACGATACTTTCCATGTTTTATTAAACATCATCTAGAAGCCTTCTTCAGTTCTCATCAATGGATGGGAAGTATAAGGCTCATAAGTTGCAGATGGGACTCTAGGAAAGTGATTAAGGTGATAAGAGTAATTGTTGTCAAATGTGAGTTATTGACCCACCCACAGGGACATTCATAGCCCAATCTGGAGTTCTGATGAAGGCAAGTTTGTGTTCTGCTGTGTAAAGAAGTCTTTCTGATATAATTTTATTATTCTTTCCATGCTTTTTACATTAAATCATAGTTTTCGATCAAAGCTCCCTTAACTTAAGCCATTGAAAGTATTTGTTAGATTCAAGTAACAGAACTTCTGGGTTAGGGTTTGAACAAATGATAGAAAACTTCACCTTTTTCCAACAATACCATGTTCTCCAAGAGTTTGGACACTAGTTGGAAAGGACCCATCATGTCGACGGTATGTGAGAATGGGCTGAAATTACACAAAAATATATTGTTAACAATATGGATACATTTCCAACTTAACAAATAAATTCAGGGGATTTAAAGTCTTTAAGGTTACAAATGTGCACATATTTTGGACTCTTTTTATTTTATCTGCCTTGAGTTTCATGAATAATGACATGTCCATTTCCCCTGCAACAGAACAGATGTTGTCCATCTACTCTTGTATTGGCAATATAAGAACCAAATGTTAATACTGGAAACAAATATCCACAAAATAAATCCTCCCCAGTCAGGACTGCAGGATGGTAGAGGTTAGAGGACAGGAAATTATTGTAGTATGTGTGTGCTCATGTGTGTTTGATAGATGTCAAACCTAATTGTCAGATTCATTCAAAAAGATTGTGTTTGAAATCTAGCTGCACTCTTCACCTAGACCTTACCTCAGAACCTCATTTCATGCAAAGTTTACAACATTTGTTTATTTGTTATTCTGCCTCTTGCTTTAAATTCTGTTTTGTTCTGATTTGTTTGTATCTGTAAATAGTTTCTACAGTGATTTTCCACTCAATGTGTTCTCTTGCAGTCAATCTTGCTGTTGTTAACAGATTTAATCCTTTGTGGTGTCTGCAAATTAGCATTTGGTCTGTGTCCCCTGTCACAACAAATATTTGTTTATGGATTGTTTTGCTCATATTTGACAGCAGATCATCAGTGGCTCTGTTTGTATAGTGCCGGGTTTTTATGTGTGCGTACCAATTGTTCTGTCCAATGGGATTAAATTTAAGCTTATTTAGATGATCCAGCTGTTGGTAGTCCACGTAGCACTCCTCATGGGCAAAAATTCAACTATTTCCATCCTGTTTGTTGATGCTTTCATTTCCTTCTTGTTTCTTCATTCTCATTCATGAATTACAAAGACAAACATGAACTGTTTCTGAAGTTTCAAAACACAGCTACTCAATGTTACCTATTAGTTTCCAAAGCCACTGTGTAGACTTTTTTATGGTTATCTTGAATATGAATTTAACAATGGTAACAAATGTTGTAAAATGTTACCTGATTCTTAAATTTGAACAGATTTGACGTATGTGTCCTCCAGATTTCCAACCTTAGGAACAATGTGTTACCCCATGTCTCCACACTGTAATTCAAGTCTGCAACACAAATTTTTTCCAACATTGATATACTCTTTGCATTTTTTGTTTGTTTGTCTCCCATGAGGTTTCTAGCAGATCCTATGGTCTACCATCACACTCAGAAATTTCTACTCATACACCATTTCTACAACTTAATTATCCACCATTGTACTTGATTAGTGAAAACATATGGTAAAATTATAATAGAACATTCCATGCACAAATTCCATGCATTATCAGTGTGATTTGTCCATGAGAAGATGCAGTAAAAATGTAGGGCAGTGGTTCCTAATCTATTATCCTTGAGGACCCCTTCATGTTGCTACCAACATATTTTATATATGAACATTTAGCTTGTTGCGGCAATACAGTAACTTATCTAAGGGGCCACTGTGGGGTAAACTCGGAGTCATCTGCCACAGCACTTCTGTGTCAGCAGCACATTTATTCTTTCCATCCAAAGGTTCCAAAATCCGTACAATCCAGTTATAGAATAAAGTAGTTTTCTAACTAATGCAGACTTATTGCTCCAAAATATGCGATACGCAGTCAACAGAAAATGTGACCACCACCGAGCTCACCCTACTTCCTCATCCATTCATTCCAAACACCGGTGAGGTGGGACGTGCACCTTTCAGACTTTCTCACACATGCCCACAGCAACATATCCACCACCCAGATGCTGTGCCACCTCATGAATACTCCAAAGTATACCATTGGGGCTCCCATATCACATTGTAGCAGGGACGAATAATCTGCACTGTGATGTTTCACGGACACGTTTCATCAAAATGCTGGCTGAAAATTCAAGGTTATCAGGATAGACATGAACTACTCCACTACTGTAGATCCACTAGCTCACTAAACTAAACCTCACTAAACCATAACGAACATGGATGGAAACTGAGGGGTTGCCCAAGGTGTGGCCTACTAAGTAGCTTTATTTATTCTTGACTAAGGATATGTGTTTTAAAATATTGTAAAGCAGATTTTTGGTACCCACATTTGTTCTATTTGAAACCTGGTTTTAAAGCCTGTTTTCAGGTTGCATTTGAACATATTGTTCAAATATTAAAAAAAATAAATTGGATACACCTTAAATCATCTCTCTCTGGAGATAGCTTTAATTTTAACAATCACACATCCTCTGTACAGTCAGAACCTCTTGGATCCCTTGTTCTCTCAGGAGACCTCCTACCGGAGTCAGGGACATCAGATTGGGATAAAATGTAACTTTAATTGAGGATCTTCAATGAGGTGACAATGTCAAAGCAGGATTTCTCTGCTTAGCTTCCTTGTAACCATATCAGCACAAGAATTTACTTCGCCTGTTGGTGATTTTATGTTATGGCTAAACAGTTTATACCAGACACATTGTTTGATAGTGAAACTATATGGTTAAGGTCAGCTCCAAGGAACTTCTAAAAACATTATAGTTTGCACTAAAACCTTTTGGAGGACTGAACCAGACGTCCTACTGAAGTATTTAACTTTGAAAGCTGTGCGGTGTGGCGTGGAAAAGACGAAAAAAAGACACTAGTCTACTAGTAGTAACACTATTTCACAGACTATTCACAAAAGACCATGTTGCATACAGTATAGAGCCATTTTTCAGGACCCCTGAAGGAGGACACTTATCGCAACAGATTATCATCATCAGAATTTTATAGATGGTGTGTTATTAAATCAGTAACATGTAGGCTGTAAGCTGTGGCTTGGGAAAGAATGCGTAAATAAAAAGTGTCCACTTCATAAACCATGTCTGTTCAAAGATCACATTGATTTACTGGTCCCAGATGATTACTGACTTATGAGCTGGTTTAGATTATCAAAATCTAAAAAGGGAACTGGGTCCGGTATTTGGACACGATATCAGCCACCCTTTATGCACGGTCAGCTCCAGCTTTCATGCGACAGTGGAAGCCATAATCTACTGATGCACAGTACATGTTAAACCACTTGTTTTACATTTCTATCAGCTAGCTGCAGTACCTGACACTCCATAATTTTAAATTTGTTTTGGATCCTGAAGATGTCCCACTTCTGCAATCAGAACTCGGATCCCACAAATTCCACATTTGTCTTTGTTGATTAGACAATTGTTGACAGGAGGGATGAGCTATAGTCATGTTTGGAAGGAACAAGTCAGGTTTGTTCATTTTTCTATTGATCAAACCTTTTAGTGACCTTGTGTCCTAATAGAAATAACATCATCATTCATCAGTATAGAACTATTTTACCAGAATTAGATTTAAAGTAGATTTTTTTTATTTTAAAATAAAAAATAAATCTCTGCTACAAACCTGTATGCATGGTATTTACTTTGTATCATTTTATGAAGCAATGCATTTGTCCCTGTTAAATTAACATGTAATTCATCTGTAAGATTGTGCATAAACCTTTTGTACTTAACTTGCATACATGCATTATTAAGAGTCACCATACAGTTTAGGGATTTTCTTTTTTTTGTGCACACCAGTATAATTCAGTCAATGTTACTCTTCGAAAAAGCATCCCAAGAATTCCTGATGTCAGCCTGTAAAGCATTTTTGACATCAATACAGATTTTGTCTTATATTAGAATCCTGCACCATCAGGGTTATCTTTTCTTTTTTATAAAGCTATAAAGTCTTTTTGTCTGTGATGGACTGGCAACCTGTTCAGGGTGTACCCTGTCTCTTGCCTAGTAGCTGTGGGGATAGGCTCCGGTGCCCTTGCAACCCTGCATTGGAATGAGCAGGTACTATATAAACAATGGATGAATAGTCTTTCTTTTCTTTTTCATTGCAGGGGTCACATTGGGTTAGTCAGTGTGTAACTTTGTGTATTTTGTTGCTATTGTTCCTTGGCAGAGACATATTTCAAGGCTTTCTGTAAATTTCAGCTGTTTAAACTTTCTTTTAGAGGTTCAATGTGTCAGTTTCAGTCTTCCAAATGCTACTTGTAAACAAATCCTTACTTCAGAATTTTTTTTATTTACACATGAGGGGTTTGGGGTGCTTTCTCAAAATACAGAATAATGCATGCAAAGACAAGTCCTTTCACGTGCACCATCATCAGAAAATAATAATTATAACATAAAAACACCCAAGTTCATAATGAGTGGCACTTTAATGTTTTGCATATGGCTGCCATCAGTGGCTGCTTTTGGCTAATAAAAAAATGTATGTAGTATTCACATCAGCAATTATATGTTCTCACATGTTACAGTAATTTATTCTGTTAATTCTCTTCAAAGGATAATGTTCGGATGAACAATCTCTAGCTTAAATATCAGGGTCTTAAAGCCATCCACCAGCCCAACCTACCTCCAAGCAGAGCAATTTTTTGTGGCAAAGATTGGTAACCGTCACCACATGAAATGCTAATGTGTGGAAAGAAAGGGAGCTGTATTGAGCAATGAACATTTATTAGCCTTTATTGTAAAACTGCTTCCTATTTTGCCATGGAAGAACATAGATATTTTATAGTTCATGAGATTGCTTTGGTGTATTTGACAATATTTATTGGCAAGGAGGATATATTTTATGAATCTTTTTCACAAGGGAGAAAACTGCAGTGTTGCAATGATGAAGACAAAGTTTTGTTATATGAATTTTGTTATATGGACTATATGGAATAGTAAATGATCAGGCTGCTGTGGGATCTGGAATATATGTATGTTTTTTTTTCCCCTTAGTGTCTAGGTCTGTTGAGTTCCAGAAATTCCTAATTTCAGACAGTACAAGCTATCTGATATGACTGATACTACCATAGAATGTACTTAATGGTACTTTTTTTTGCTTTTATTTTGATTGCAGACAGTATTGTCATATGTTTCCTTACTGATGGAGTGCCCTCAGGCAGTTAAACCACTTTAATTGGTGGCTCAGTGCAATAGCAGGTCCAGAGGGTACTGGGCAAGGGTCTTTGGTGTATAAATGAGTATTTCAAATTATAATTATTTTCCACATTGCTGTAAATTGCAGATTCGGGAGATACATGATGAAATGTTAGTCCACACTTACAGTTAGTGGGCTGCATTGAGATTGGGATCCTGTGGGTCACACAAGACTCAATGCAAATCTAGTAGGAGTCATGATGGTCTGAAATTCAGGAATATTAGAATTAAAAGGCTTCTTCTTGTCATTTTTTTTTTTTTAACCAAATATCAGAAAGGAATTTTTAGTCCTTCTGATTGATGAGACAATCTCCGTAAAAAGTCAGATTAAATAATTTATGTGATTAACCCTTAAGGCTCCACTAGATTGCAGATGAGCCCAAGCACTATTGCTATATATTGCTGATCTACAGGAATTTTCCGGGCATTTATATCCCATCCAGAAGATTTACAATCCAGCCACAAAATGTAGTGTTTGTTCTGAGACTATACTGAGAAAGTTTTTTTTATCACATTTTTAAATAATAATAATAAAAAAGATCACTATCACCACTATGTAGCTAAAATACCTCTGTTTTGACCTGAAAATTAGGAGGAAGCCACTTCTAACCAATTAGGCAAGTTAAATTGATGATAATCGCCAATCAGGAGGAGCACAGTATCAACAAATAAAGCTGAATGTCTATCTGAAAATAAGATAAAAACTGGTCCTCTGTGGCTGGAATACAGCAAAGATGATTCTGATGCACAGTGGCACCAAAAACAAGCTGAGTTGTAGATTTTGTGCAGAGAATAGGTAAATGGTAGCATAAACTACTGTAAATAGCAAAAAATGACTGGAGGGAGATGTGTAAACATGTTAATAACTACTGTTGTGTTTGTTTAAATGACAACAGAGGTGTCATTTAAAGAGTGTGTGTTAGTGGGTGAATGTGACACGTAGTGTAAAAGCGCTTTGAGTAATCAATATGTGACTAGAAAAGTGCAAGTAGAGTCCATTTACCAGTCCATTTGTCCTGAAAGTTCAGACCTGAGAGAATGACATGCAGATGAGAAAAGGCTTGGTCACTGTTGTTCTGTCTGTTATTTCTACAAAGTTCTTTTAGAAATAAATAGAGTTTTGTTTGTTGGTTGACCTTGATGACACAATAAAAAAGTCTGTATGTTGACTGTAGGATTGAGACTGTAATGTGTATACTGTATACAAAAAAAAAAAAAAACAGCAACAAAAAATCAGGATCAAAGACAGCTAAAAGGGTATGGTGTTTTAAGTGTTAAAACCAATTCTTCTTTATTAAATGAAAGTCAGCAATGTGCATCTTAAGATATGCAAATGCTCACATTGTTTTTCCTGAGAGTTGCTTTTTGCTATTTTCCTTGCATGTTGCATGTGTGTTACTAGGATATGAGCCTATATACGTCTCTGGGATCTGTATTAAAGGTGTCCCAGTACATTTTTTCATTTGTATCTCAGAGGTCTCACTCATCCACATTTGACATCTGTCAGTTTTTTTGTGTAATGTTTTAGTTTTGATAGAGATGTGTGAGAGGAACAATAAAGTGGAAACAGACAAAGAAGTACCAGCAGAAGTACATGTTGCATCTTCCTAAACTTCAGAAGTAGTGTTGTTGTATTTGTCCTCTCCAGCTCATCTGGCTGTTCCTTTCTATGTCCATGTAGCAGTCATAATGGACTTGACTGTCCAGATGAAATGTGGGTCTAAATCCATATGGATCTTTGTTCTTTGGGTTTGGGTTAGCCCATGACTGTCCACGTCATTCTCTGATTGTTTCCCTAATCATCAGTTTTCCCACAACTGGAGAATCTAGTGCACTAACTTCAACCCTGCTTTTGACAGAGAGAAATCCCACATGATTGATGGTTATCTAAGTTTTCTTTGTTTAGATTTAAGGACCTGTTGAGAGCAAAAAAACTATGTTTGGTATGTTAAGTAAAATTACGGA
Organism: Rhadinocentrus ornatus; assembly: GCA_037177495.1. Taxonomy (NCBI): domain Eukaryota; kingdom Metazoa; phylum Chordata; class Actinopteri; order Atheriniformes; family Melanotaeniidae; genus Rhadinocentrus; species Rhadinocentrus ornatus. The sequence continues at coordinate 26,237,029 of JBAMHW010000018.1, read as the reverse complement.
AAGTATAAACAGGAAGTATGGAGGCTATACTTAAATTCTTAAATCGTCTTTCTGTGTGTTTTTCTCCATGTCTTGCCAGAAGTTTTGCTATTCTGATTATGCATGTGAGCTACTGCATATCTATGTGCACACGAGCCTGAACGTGCATGTGCATATCACCTTTGCTGACACTGTTCCCCACACTTACCCATCTGACAGCTCTTGATTGATTGGCTGCTAAATGCTCCCTTCACACACATGTGCACACCCACACACACACAGACAGGAAAGTCCATTATACATCTATCAGTGGGATCTGTCCTAATCATAATGGGAGACAGATGTAAGGTGCAGAGGAGTACCGCTTTCTCACACCTTAAAGCATACTTCCAAAATACACGATCTATATCACACATGCAGAGAAAGACATAAACTTACAGTGTCTGTTTCCTCCTGATGATATCACATATGTTCACATGTCCCTTTATCTCGAATTACACCTATACACACACCATCAGACATTTCTGAATCCATTGCAAATGCTTAGCTGTAGTTGACAACAATGATCAGAAGTCTCCTTGAGAAAGGCTGGTAAGAAGGTGAGCTGTCTTCTTCACTAAAACCACTCATTAATCAACTCTCTGCCTGGCTGAATGGCCACGGTGTGCATGTTCCTAATGCGTATGTATGAAAAAGTAAGAAGGAAGAGCATTCACCCATCCCCCGCCTTTCACTACTATCTGTTCCTTTTCAAAGAGGGAAAGAGCAAAGAGGATGCAGAATGAAGTCTACCTAACGCGAGCTCCTGAATGCATTTCTGCATGACAGTCATATTGATTATATTTTATATTACAGCAGCATGCTGGGAAAAGTTCAGACCCTGCAGGGGTTTCTGTCCATGGCTTTTAGTGATGTGGAAACAATTCCTGGTACACAGAATATATGGTATTTGAGGAAAAACTGTATTTGTTTGCCCTTCACTTCCCTCAGTCATACAAAGACATGCTTTATTCAATTAGAAATGACTCAGGAAACACCTGTACCATATCATCTAATAACTATGTCTGGCAACAGAAGAACTATCATTTTGCAGTGTACAGTATATATTGTTTTTTGACTTGTTGAAATGCTGCATCGTATTTTGAGTAATTTGTGCACTCCTACTTCTTTAGAAGCTGCATATGGGAAAAATCCAATTGGATATGTGCATGACATGGGATGAGGTAACCAACTCAATAGTAAAACATAGAAATGATCACAAAGGCAGAGTGAATTGTTACTGTAACTCACTTTAAATTGTATGTCAGGTTTCCAATATTTTATCCATCCATATTACTAATAGTCTGAATTTCACCTGGTTGAATTTCTACAAGTCTCAGTAGTGTTTGAATTCTTTTTGTCAAAAAAATATTTAAATTCACCATATTCTTTTATCATCAGATTGTAAACTGAAGATTTTGAATGTTGATGCTGAAACTGATATAACATGAAAACCAAAATTTACCAGAACATAAGTCATTTTCTTTTTCGTAAGTCATTAGAGCATCTTTACACTCTGGATGATACATGACAGCAGCATGTAGGGCAGTTCTTATCTAACATGGAGATGCAAGCTTTAGAACATAATTTTAACAAGTAAGAAAGCAGAATTGTGTAAAAGAAACTGAGTTCTTTGTGTTCTGTTTTTAAAGAGTATCTGCCCATGGCTCTATTCTGTCGTTCACTATCCTAAAAATGAATGACACTCAGGTGTGAAAATAACCCTTCCCTGTTCAATAAGGACAAAAAGGTGGGCTCTGGTAATGATTGTTCTCTGCATGAAAGATCTCTCTGTCCTAATGACTCACCCTTCATAATGACTAACTGAAGATGTGGGAGGAACACAGAGGGAAATGTTAGCCTCCTAGAGCGCTCAATATTTTCACGATTAGCGGTAACATCCATCGAAAAAAGAACTCAGGCCTTTGCATTGTAATGACCACCTGATGGTGTGGGAGAAACAAAGGAGAAGTTTAGCGCTACATTAAGCCGATACTTTCTAGTTTTGTCTTACTTTAATTGTTTTTGCTGGATTTTAAGGTGGATTGCACAATGATCACCACCAGTGATTCACCAGCCATGATTAAATGTTGCTCTTCATTACTTTTTAATACTCTGCCTACAAAATCTTTAAGATGAATGTCAGCAGCAACTAAATGAATCAATGTGAAACGGATTCACTCGCCCCTGAGCTGCCACCTTAATATGGTGGATGAGTTTGCGTGTCCTGAAGATCCTTGGAGCTGGAAGGGTCACCCATAACTAGCAGATCTGTAGAGGAGGGACCAGACAAAGCGCAGCTCAATAGACCCCTATGATAAGTCAAATCAATGGATCCAGGTTTCCCTTGCAGTCATGTGGGTCATCAGGGCCCCCCTCTGGAGCCAGGCCTGGAGGTGGGGCACGGAGGCGAGCACCTGGTGGCCGGGCCTTTGCCCATGGGGCTCAGTCAGGCTTAGCCAGAAAGGGTAACAGGGACCCCCCTTCCCGTGGGCTCACCACCTGCAGGAGGGCCCATAGGGGTCGGGTGCAATGTGAGTTGGGCGGCGGCCAAGGCTGCAAAAGCTTGCTCTAGGTACGTGGAACGTCACCTCTCTGGCGGGGAAGAAGCCTGAGCTGGTACATGAGGTTGAGCAGTTGCGGCTAGATATAATTGGACTCACCTCGATGCATGACTTTGGCTCTGGATCCACTGTCCTCAAAAAGGGCTGGACCCTCTTCCATTCTGGAGTTGCTCCCAGTGATAGGCTTTGAGCAGGTGTGGGCATATTCATTGCCTCCCGACTTTGCGCCTGTACATCCCCAGTGGACGAGATGGTAGCCTCCCTCCGTCTTCAGGTGGGGGGACGGGTCCTGATGGTTGTTTGTGCTCATGCACCAAACAGCATTTCAGAAGTGATTCGCAGCCGAGTGTGAAGCAGTTGTGATGAGAATCAGAACCATCAAATCCGAGACCATGGTCTTTAGGGTGGAGTGCTTTCTCCAGGTCGGGAATGAGGTCCTGCCCCAAGTGGAGAAGTTCAAATATCTCGGGGTCTTGCTCACAAGTAAGGGGAGGATGGAGCGGGAGATTGACAGGCAGATCGGTGGGGCGTCTGCAGTGATGCGGACGCTGCATCGGTCTGTCGTGGAGAAGAAAGAGCTGAGCCTAAAGGCAAAGCTCTCAATTTACCTGTTGATCTACGTTCCTACTCTCACCTATAGTCATAAGCTGTGGGTAGTGACCGAAAGAACAAATTTTTTTTTTTTATTTAACATTGCAAATACAAGCGGCTAAAATGAGTTTACTCCGAAGGGTGGCCGGGCTTAAAATAAAAAGATAGGGTGAGGAGCTCGGTGATCCGGGAGAGGCACAGAGTATAGTCGCTGCTTCTCTGCATCGAGAGGAGCCAGATGAGGTTGTTCGAGCATCTGATCAGGATGCCTCCTGGACGCCTCCCTCGTGAGGTGTTCCTGGCACGTCCCACCAAGAGGAGGCCCCAGGGAAGATCCAGGACACACTGGAACTACATCTCTCAGCTGGCCTGGGAACACCTTGGGATACCCCCATACGAGCTGGTGAATGTGGCTGGGGAGAGGGAAGTCTGGGTTACCCTGCTTAGGCAGCTGCCCCCGCGACCCTGGATAAGCGGTAGAAAATGGATGGATGGATTGATGGATGGATGAAACCGATTAAACTTTTTTGTAATGTACTGTTTGACTAAACCTCTGTGGAGCTGAAACATCTAGATATCACTAAATTAAAGCTTATTGGGATTGGCTATCCATTCCTTTAGATGAATTCAAACTGCCTTTAATGTAGTGAAATCAGTAAATGTGTTAACGTAGTTGTCACTGGTGTATGAGATGAAATATCTGACTTCCACCCTCACTTCATCTTGTGCATTATTCAAAAAAGCAAAGTCAGTGTGCTTGTTTTTTCCCTAGTCCATAAAGACTGTTGTCACATGCTCAATAAGCTGATAAGTGATGAAGGAAGACTTAATTTCTGAAGTCAGCCAATACCTTAAGCGCTGGAGAGATAAAGGTTTGAAAACTGGATTTGATAAAATTTTTAATGAAGTTCATTATTGATGGTATCAATACATTTGTCAGGTGTTGATTCTTGAACGGTCTTTGGAGAACATAAAGTCCTGCACGGTCCTGCAGAAACCTGTACCTGGTGCAGTCATGAATCATTCATTGATGCTCAAGATTATGCTTGCATATTGGGGCGGATATTGATTTGAGGAGAAATGAGAAGAAGGATCATAGCAGGAAACTTGGTCAATATCTGGATGATGAAGTGCGATCAAGACTTCCTATGCAGAGAACTCCACTTCTTAATGCCAGTGAGATAATTTCTGCTTCTTTAACGCTTTTCTGACTGTGATTTCAGTTAATAAGAGGCTGCAAGAGCCCTAAGACAGAATGACGTCCATGGTCCATGTGAATAACATAATTTATGTAAAACAATCCTTATTTTAATTCTGCTGCTAGGATTTTATGAAAAAGCCATATTTTTTATAAAGCTAGATGATGTGAGAAAATGCTGCTTTGCCATTAATTAGTTGTTTTTTTCCTGTTTTTCAAGTCTTAGACAGTAAGCCTCCCATCAGATAGCCTAAAGTTTAAAGAACCACATTCACTTCACATATCCTTTTGCTAATTTATTGAAAACAAATAAGATGAATATTTTGGTTTTTGAATCTCATAAAGACTTAACAAGTGAGTCAAGACAACCTCATAGTGCTGTTGAATATATCCAAACTAAACTGAATTAATCAATAGTCTGTCTTAAGGTATAGTTCCTAAAGTTTGAAAGAAAACCATATGAAATCTTCAACCCCAGCAAATGTGAATATTTCTCCTTTTGATAATCAATTCAATATTTCCTTACCTACATTTACTTAGCCTACAGGCAAACTTTCTGGAGTCCCCCAGGTAGCCCCACCAAAAAAATTGCATTGAAAGAATAAGATAAATATAAATAAAATTACTCCCGATTTAAAATGAAAAATGTTTTTATGTTTTATGTTTAGGTTTTTATGTTGACATATTTTCCATTTTTAGTGTTTTGTACTTCCTGCTTTGTTGCCGTGGGGAGGCTTTCTGCTTTGCTCTTGCTTCTGCTTGCATTTTTCTTCTGTTTTCTTATCTTTACCGGCAAGAAATTTAGGAACACAGACTCCTGGTCAATTATAAATCAATGGAACAATATATATATATTTTTTTGATCATTGGAAAAGTAGTGGAATAATGTCTCCTAACCCTGCAGTAACAGTGAGCTGCACTGAGTGTGAGCAACTTTCTTTAAGGATACCACAGCTGGAGCAGAGGATTGAAACGCTACAAGGCATTCGTGTGAATGAGGAATTTATTGACTCTATTGCAGCTTCTTTACAAGCTACTGAGTTGTCAAATGGACTGAGTTAAATTTTCATACGCGAAGGCATGTCGAATGTGGAGCCTCCCACTGCAGACCTGGCTGATACACTTCCTTGGATGTGTTCAAATGAAACTGGAATAGCTGGGGAAAATCCCAAACTGGACGGTCAGACTGATCTCTCCTACTGGAACAGTGTTGGTACCAGACCCCAGCCAGAACCTGGTCTGATGTTGTTCTTCGCAGAGGTAAATCCAACAGGAAATTTAAAGCTCCAGCACTCACTCCACCACCTGAAGTCTCACTGCATAATAAATATGATATGTTGACTCATATTAAAATGAATGATTATGATTGTGATGCAAGCATTACTAAAAACTTGAGAAATAGCCCTCAAACTCGGCCAAGGGCTAACAAAACCAGGACGAGAGGCCACATTTCCACTACCAGGAGGACTAGAGAAGCTATTGGTGCCTCCACACAAAAAGAAAAAGAAATAGACACAATTCTGATTTGAGACTCTATAACACAGAATGTGAGGATGGCAAAGAAGAAAAATCTAACATTTTCTGATACATCAGTCAGGGAACTAATAGAGATCTTGCCAACAATTCTGTCTTCATATCCAGATGGTATGAAGATTATTGTCCACACAGGGTCTTTCGATATTTTGAGGAGGAAAACTGGCTCTGAGATCCTGAAGAAAGACTTTTCTTTGATGTTGGAGAGACTGTGTCAGTATAGAGCACACCATGTTACCATTTCAGGACCCATTCCGACAGTGGGTAAAGGAATTGAACTTTTCAGTAGAATCCTTGGCCTGAACACATGGTTGTCAAATTTATGTATCGCTCATGGGATAAAGTTCATCGATAACTTCAATATCTTTTGGAATTGTAAGGAGCGGCTCAGACCGGATGGTGTGCATCCAAATCTAACTGGATGCAGATTACTTGGTGCACACTTTCGTCATGCTGTTGGGATGGCAAACCCAAACATGAGTGTACAGATAGGAGTGAAGGACACAGCAGAGAGGCGATCAACTCCCAGCTCTCCCCCCTCACCAGACCCTCTTCTCCACATCATCCAAGGTCTTCAAAGGATGTCTCTATTCCGGTCCGGATCCCAGCGACCACCATCTACCAAGAAATACAGGGCTCCCCCTCCCATTCCTCCCCCTCCTCAGTCTCCTCTTATATCTGTCCTGGCAGAGGAGGGTGTGCAGGAGGTTCACAGAGCAGAATTCACAACAAAGATAACATGCCATGATGCGTTCAGGGTCCTGTCTGTAGTAAAGCTACAACGGACAGCTGTTCTGAGATCAAGCCTGGACCCAGAAGGATTCCGGTATTAGTTAGTAAAAGAACACGGTCAACTTGTGGGGTGAATCGATCTAATCTGTTAACTGTACCATGTATAACTCAGAATACAACAGAGATCAGTGTAAGCTTCATAAAGTTAGCTGTGCTTAATATTAGATCTCTGACCAACAAGTCACTTTTAGTTAATGACTTTATCATTTCTCACAGTTTAGATTTTCTTTTCCTGACCGAAACATGGTTAACAGAAGACACAAGTGCTACAGTTCTTAATGAAACAGCACCCCCTCATTTTAGTTTTATCAATAAATGTCGAAATGGGACAAAAGGGGGAGGAGAAGCAGTCTTATTCATTCCAGTGTAAATTTTATTACTTTTATTATTGGCAGCAGCTATTTTGAACATTAAGCAACTCAGAGAGCACGTCCTTGTTTGGATGCAATAGTAACGTTGGTATATCCTTTATGTGATGCTTTGATTGGAAGATTTTGCTTTTTGCTCACATTTTGAATATTTAGTTTCAGCCTTCAAGGAAATAAAATCATTGTTAGCAAAAAAGCATAAATTAAAACAAAATTAAACAAATGTCCTCGAGGTTCCCAGAGTTGCTTAGTGTATGTGTCCTTATTTCTCAAAGAAAACCTACATTCATGAGTTAAAACAGGCTTCAGAACTGCTCATGCTGTTGGTGGCATAATAATTAAAGAAAAATAAAAAAAAGACGAGGAGTAAATCTTTTTACCAGTAAGAGGGCATTGAGTCTTTTTGTAGAGCACACACACATACACGCGAAAGCAAATGCAGTAAAAGTCCGGTTCTGTGAATTTAAAAGTAATCAGTGTTCACATCAGGAAGCAGCTTATGTCTTTATATCCGTGTACTTTTGTTTTGTCTTGATCTGCCTTCAAAATTGTTCATGTCCAATCCACCTGATGGCCTGCATTATTTTATGTTCCTTTGGTTGACTGAGTGTGTGTGTGTGCGCATGTGAACATTCTGCCTTTATTTCACTATATTCCTCATCACCTCTTCAAGCACACAGGGGGCTGCATCTAATTAAAGCAGCATGGGGACTTCTTGTAATGGTAAAATCTATGTATCATGCCCACTTCTATGCATATAAACACAGCCTGTGGTCCTGAGTATAAAGAGTTCATATTATGGGTTTGGAGTATCTAAATACTACAAAAGGTTGTCTGGGCTAAAACCAGATTTTTGTTCATATGCATTTTAACAGTCAATAGGAGGTATGTGTTACTATTTTGTTTGTATGGCTGGCACAGATATCTTAATCTGTGTGTCTAAAAACAAGGTTATAAACTCTAATTTCCTCATCTACACCTAGGACTTTATTCTTTCACTCCACTAAACTTGTGCTGTTTGTGCACAATACCAAATATTTTTTAATAGAGGGCAAGAAATTGTTCTTTGGCCTTGATAATAAAAATACTGTAAGTCCACAATAATGTGCAGACTTGATGGGAGGTGAGTGAGATGCTGGCGGGAGAATGAAGCAATACAAATGCTAATGTTGGCCCCAGTTGTCTCCTTCTTGCCCGCCTCTGCAGCTGTCTCTATCCTGCACTTCCTTACTTGCTGGCCCTCTTCATCCTCTCATTAGGCATGATTAAACCTCAGTAATCACAAAAGAACAAGCAAAAAATTGGGAAGCTATAGAGCTGCTATGTGCTCTGTGTATGTTGATTAATCACTGTATGATTTTCAAATAATTAAACAAGCTTTTAGATTCAAAGGCACCACATCATACGAACAACTACGTATCACTTTATGAGAGAAGAGCAGTTATCAGGCAGGTGCTATCAAATCTGTATTACAGGTGAATCAGTCCAAAAGACTGAATAAGCCTCAGATCAAGCCAGATGTTTCAAATTATGACTCTTTACACAAATCACATTGCTAGAAAATACATGATGCTCAGTTCCTTGCTGTAATCACAAGAACAGACATGTAAAAGGCACAAGTGCAGATATAAGACGCTTTGAGGATTTTATTATTGTTATTATTATTATTATTATTATTATTATTATTATTATTATTATTATTATTATTATTATTATTATTAT
>JBAMHW010000018.1:26208595-26223656 GCA_037177495.1 Rhadinocentrus ornatus | reverse complement strand
TCGAAGTATTCCCTCCACAGCCTCACAACGTCCCGAGTCGAGGTCAGCAGCCCCCCATCCCCACTGTACACAGTGTTGACAGAGCACTGCTTTCTCCTCCTGAGCCGCCGGATGGTCGACCATCTTTAAAAGTTCTTGTGAATAACATTTATTTATTTAGATATGGTTAATAGACTAGCCTATGTAATTTTTTTTTAAATTATTCTAATTTATTTTTTTATTTTAATACCAATGCTACTTTCTTTTTAAAGATTGTTGTTTATTCAGAAAAAGAACAGTTATTTTTAGCATGTCCTCACAGTTAATTCATTCATCGTATTCTGGTGTGGATGCTTCATCATATACACGTCATATTCATAAGAGATTAGTTCAAGTGTCTGTGCAGAGACTGCCAGTCTGGGTTTGTGTATGTGTGCCTGGTGGGAAATCATGAGTGGCCTTCTGAGACGCAGATGCTTCAACAGATTATTGTCCTTATGTGCTCCTGCAATTATACAAACAAACGCACACACACAAAAGCCCACAACCTCCTACGGTCCAACTCTGTCAGCCAACGGTTCAACTCTGTCAGCCAAAGATCACTCTCAAATCCTAGAAGATGAAGTTATATATGATTACTCATCCAAACTCACACACACACACACTTCCATCATTATTCTGAAGGCATTAAAGATATTTAAGCCGATATGGGGGATAGATGTTAAAGAGGTCAAAGGGGCAATGACGAGGAGAGTTAGAAAAGGGTGGGAATGAGTCAAGAAGGTCATGATTCAAAAAGAAAATGAAGGACTAAAATGAAGAGAAAAACTTATGAGACATAACAAAAGATATTTGATGAAAATTCAAAAGAGGCAAGATGAAAGCCGAGAAGAAGGCGAGTGAGAAGAAAAATTAGAGGAGGATGGAAGAGGAGAAGAAGACGGGAGGTGAAAATAGCTAATTTCATATCAGCTTCTGACCTTCCTTTAGCTCCACTAAATAAGATGTTAGATTAAAGACACAGACGGAGCATATATGAAGAGTTTTAGCTTTAAAGGGAGAGTGTGAGGAAAGGACGGTAGGGGGCTAGAAAAAAGAGATACAGGGTAATCAGAGAGGCGGATATTTTTGTTTGGTTAGGATAAATAAAAAGAGATAATCTAAAAAAGAAAACACTAAAATTAATAAACATAGTTACTGTGTGAGAGAGGAAAATAGATGTTTTTGCGCTAATCTGAACAGCAATTCCAATTTATTCTTGTAACTGATTCATAAGGAAGATATTTGGCTTCTTAATGAATGCCTAATGAAGTGTCAGGAGAGACATGTTTACATCCACACTCAGAGACACACAGATTTGCATGCAATAAATAAAAGGGGATGCAGGACATTTGTTGGCAGACGTGTAGTCATTTCCCATTAGGACGCACATAATTGCCTAATTTTGAGTTATGGTAGATGTAGGACACAGCTAGCGTTGACTGGTAATGCAGCCTGAAAATAAATCTGCAAGTTAAAATCCATCAAATACAGACCAGAAAGATTGGGGACAAGCATACTCTAACAACTTGACAGTCAGCTTAACATAAATTTTCTAGCAGCAAACAGTTTAGACAGAGTTTAGATGTTTTTCAGCAATAATTAAGTGTTAATTCTTTATGCCTCAACTTTGGTGGTGGGGTCAAGACGAGAAAAAAACAAACAGATTCTGACAGCAGAGTATGGAGATAAACATGTATTGTGCTGAATTACATCTAACAGTAAAACAGCATAACACCATAGTGACAGTTTCTCCACTTCCATGGTCCAGGTTTTACAACATGGGAGTCTGTTTGAATAAATGTACAAACAACTCAACCTGCATGGTGTGGGTGGACTAATCTGCTTTCATAAAGATGTACTTGCATGACATGAATGCTTTTAACAATATTTGACACGTGTGTAAACCCGGCAAGCAGCATCAGCACGTGTGAAGAAAGATCATGTGGATATGATGCACATGATCATATCCATACAAGACTTACCAGAGTTGAGCAAGAAGTTTCCAGGAGCTATATGGTAGCTTTTTGACAAAGGACTGCCAGTGATCAGAGAGGCAAACATCTATTTTTAAAAAGTTGGTAGAAGAACATATAGAAAAAGCACAGTCTCACAGTCATTGAAAGAGATTCTAATTTCTCACCTTGATAATATATCGAAAGAAGAAGAGGAGGAACCATTGTGGAATGTGCAGACAGATTATATTACAAATTATACACATTATGAGGGTACAAAAGAGGCCATAATCTACCACACTGGGCAGGACTAAAAGTGACGGCTGTGCAGAGAAACCGCCAAGACAGTCCAGCACATAGCAGCAAGATGTAAGATGCAAGCAAGTATGTCATGACTCAGTGGCTGTAACAATATAAAAAAACATTTGCACCAAGTTTGGGCCAGAAGTCCCAGAGTCACAGTTGCAGATAGTCTTAAAGATCCAGTTATGTTCTACGCTAACTATGAAAACAGTGCCTTCGTTTGTCTCCTGGATCCTTAATGTGCGTAACTTGGTCCATTTCCTGGGCTCTTGTGGATGCATCACCTGATGCAGCAGATGAAAGCACTGGGCAGTGTTGTGCAGTATATCTGACGTGCAACCAGCGAAAGAAATAAAGAACACGCTGCATTTTATTCAAGGCCACGCAGGCCACAGTTTACTGAGCTGCCTTTATTTTATTACTCTCTGAGAATGTGCATTATCATTATCTCCTCCACCTCTGCCATGTTTGCTATTGTCTAAAATAGAAATATGAGGGCAATAAGGTTTGTATGGACGTACCTATTTATGCACAGGGATTGGCCTGAATGAACCTTAAACGTGACAGATAATGAAGCCAAGTTCCGATGTGAGATCCAGATCCTGACACTTGTGATGGCTAACTGACTAGACATTAGGATGATTGATAAAGTAAAGAAGAAAACTGGTGACAGATGTAGTAACAGCAACATTAAGCAGAAGGAACTCAAGAAGCTAGAAACATATCTAGGCGTAAAAGAGGAAGCTGAAAATGTGGGAAGTGAAGGCAACATTAGCACCAGCGGTAATGGGAGCATCACTGATTATTGGCTATGATAGAATCCTGGAAAAACATCAGAGATGTCTGTTCATTGAGTAGCAGTTCTACACAGCATCTTAACTGTTTCTATGACTGCCCTTAACCCTCTGGGATCCAGGGTATAATTGTATAAAAAGCCATTTTTGACTACTTTTGATTTTACCTTTATATTTCACCTTTAAAACATTTTACCTTGTTTTAAAACATAAAATCGAGGAAGAGAAAAAGTGATTTTTTTTTTAAGTGTGAATCCCAGAAACATGCTTAACTAACCATTTTTATAACTTAGGATGCAAATAGAAATTGTTATTTTAAATTAAGCACACGACAAAGGTAAATACAAATATTTACATCAAAATGCAACAATGTTGTTTTTCCATGCAACTATTTACAAAACAATCCAGTATCGCCATAAGATGCCACACAATTAATTTATTCCACTCCAAAATACAGTTCCTGTCTGCCACAAGATGGAGGACTATTGTTCCTCCTGTCCACCAGGAGGCAGTACGTCCATCTACTTTTGAAGATTTTGGTCACTGTCACTCCCACAACTTCCTGTTTCCCAGCAACCATTTAATTTTTGATTTGTTAATATGGTACATTTTTCCACCAAAAGGAAAACGGGTGTTAGAATTTTTTAGATTTTATTTTTCTTCAAAATTGCCCATTTTAACCATTTCCCCAACATCAAATGCGAAAAATGATTTTTCTAATCATAACTTTGGTTTATTTGCAGTATTAATGAAATTTAAAAACGTTCAACAAAAGTTAAAATAGACATTTTTTATTCATTCATGCAGCGCTCGCTCGTCCATCCACTCAAGAGGGTTACAACTCGGACAAGGTCCAATTAATAAATTAATTATTCAATAACAAGCTGCCTCACTCTGCCTTGTGTTATTGGTCTTGTGCAGTGTTGGTTGTGTTAACAAAGTTTTCAACTAAGCAATTTTGGATATTCTGGAGGAACTATAGGTTTTGAAGAATCTACGTCATTCTTCTGTTTTCCCTCCCTTTAGTCTCCCATGTTGCATCATCTTTGGTAGTTTAACATCCATTCATTCATCCATCCATTTTCTGCCGCTTATCCGGAGTCGGGTCGCGGGGGCAACCGTCTAAGCCCAGACTTCCCTCTCCCCGGCCACATTCACCAGCTCATCCAGGGGAATCCCGAGGCGTTCCCGGGCCAGCCGAGAGATTTAGTCTGTCCAGCGTTTCCTGGGTCTTCCCCGGGGCCTCTTTCCAGTGGGACGTGCCTGGAACACCTGACCAGGGAGGCGTCCTTGAGGCATCCGTATCAGATGCCAAACTCCTCTGGCTTCTCTCGATGCGGAGGAGCAGCGACTCTACTCTGAGCCCCTCCTGGATCAAAGAGCTTCTCACCCTATCTCACCCTGCGGAGAATACTTAATTTGGCCACTTGTTTTTGTGATGTCATTCTACCCACAGCTCGTGACCATAGGTGAGAGTAGAGAGCAGTACATAGAACGTAGAGAACGTTTAGTAGTTTAACAGTCAAAATCAAATTGTCAAAAAAAAGATGGTGGGCAGCTGCTGCAATGATGGTAGTTATTATACAGCTGTGTTGTAGCTGCGTCCGAAAATGAAAAAAAGTGTGTGTCTGCTAATCTCGTAAGTAGTGTTTCTGACTGATGAACAAGCTTTGACCAATGCACTTTCAAAATTCTGTTGTGTTAATAAAGTGCTACAGAAAAAATCACACTAGCTGTGTTTGTAACTATGTGAGAGCAAATCTTAAGGCATTTGCTTGTGCACATGTGTAAGCATGTAATTCTTTGGGATGCAGGGGTAAAACAGATGACTTGTCACGTCTGTCTCCCAGGAAGTGCATCTTCATTAGTAACCAATCAAAATCCAATTACAGCCAGTATCTTGGCATATTAGGCCCCTGGCATTAAAATGATATGGTGTACGGATATATTTCCAATCACTGCAGACTTTAATTACCATCCTGTAGCACACAGAGATCGGTGGGAGCTGAAGGATAGAAGTTAAGGAATGAGGGAGAAGGGGAGCATAAAATGAGCATTAGTGAGGGGAAAAGGCAAAAGAGGAGTGTCTTTAATAAGGAATGGGAGGGAGTAATGGTGTGGGTGATTGTATAGTTCTCATGTCTACACACTATGTGCCATACTATTTCAGTTCAGCAGTGCAGCAGAGGGCTACTACAGTTGAAATGTGGGTCTCTTCTTCTTTAGACATCTTTGCCTCAGGCCTGTTGTCATTAGAGGCTGGATGGGTACCTCACAGGCCGGCGTAAATACTCAAATGAGCCACTTATCTTGACTGACAGCTTGTAACAGTTGATCAAACAGGACAGGAATTAAGCTGAGTCATCTTAGAGTCAACCAGTTTAATCAGTTAATCAGACGGTTAATCGGTCCAATAGGTGAACAGATAAAAAGTCAGTCACTTATTCTTTAGGTTGCTCAGACAGTCGGCTAATTGATGAGCTCAGCAGGTATGGATGCAGTTTTCTGCATCGGTAAATTGTGCTTAAAAACCTGCCAAGGAAATGTTTTTAATGGCAAAACCCTTATATATGTATTAACATAAATAAATAAATAGGAAAGGGGCTGCTGCAACACTGGAAAGTGGTGTTGAGGGTTGCAGGTTTGATCCTCACTCTAATGACCAATGACAATGTCTATCTATGAGAGGGTTAGGGTCAAAAGTTTTTTTTTGTTTTTTTAATGCAATGTTTATCGAGATAACATACTGTATATGTTGTCTGAAAATAACATGGATTGTTAAATCACCATAACAGAAAAACGTATATTGTTTTCTTGAAAAAATGATTTTGTTTGCTATGGGTAATTGGTTTGATATTTGAAGAAAAAAAAGATGAAAGAAATAACTGTTTTATTGTTAGAGTTTAGCATAGCTGTTTTTAAGAAGCAAACTGAATACCACGTGCAAGCTGTGATTTCCTGATTATGACAATGAACTACAAAATTAGGTGCCACACTCATTTTTGAGTCCACTTTGATGTTCTTGTTTGCTTGAGAAAACGTGATAAGAAGTTAAGGTAGGTGGTCATCTTGAAAAAACAAAAGATAAATTAACTTGTGATGGCATGAAAAATAACATTAAGATCTCAAGATATCATAAACAAATAACTGCAGACATGTTTGGCTTCTGTACCACTGCAGTAGAAGTAGTTTTTTTCTACTTTTTAGGTCAGTTAATCCACTTCTTACTTTCAGTTTTATTCGTTGTTTGCTAAGGTTTCAGATGTATGTTTTCCTGTTGAGGTTTAAGCAATAAAGTAACTTGGTTACGTTTTTTTGAAGACTATAGTTGAGTATAAAGTACATTGTCTCACCATGTTAACCAAAGCACATTGAAAAACTATGTTACAGTAATCAGTAGCTCCTAAGACAATAAGGGACGCTAAGGGCCCTGACAAAACATCAGCATACAACTATTGTCAATACTGTTGTGAAGTTGGGCTCTTTAATGTTTAGGAATGTGGGAACTGACTTGGTTTTGGAGGCAGCCTTAAGAGGCTATTTGAAGAGCTGTGTTTTTGTTTTGGATCATGTCTTCATGTTTTGACCTTAGAGTTGCCAAATTCAGTAAATCTATATATTTTTTATCAGGTGTTTCCAAAAAGAATCTACATTCATTCAAGATTTCCATCTGCTGTTGAAGATCGTTCATCCATCATTATTAGTTTTGAAATGTATTTATGGTTAAACCTAATTTTTCACTCAATTTATAGATGACATTTTTCTGTAAATAATAAACATTTATTCAATTAAGCTAAAATTTTAGCTGAGTATTAAGGCAGAATTACATTTTTACATGCATTTATTCCCAAACTGACTAGCAGGAGGATTATTTCTCGGCCAGGTTGTTCATCTTACTTTCTGTATCTGACACTTCCCCCCCCAAAAAAGTGGTACTCATGTAACAATATTAACTAAACTGACTGTGGTGGAGGACAACACCTGTGCAGGAGTGTATGGCATATGTAGAAGTGGCTTCATTATGATTTCAGTTTTCTCCTTAAGATTACATAAAAACATCAAAGTGAGTAGTAGACAGAATGAGAGGGTGATAGAGAGCATATACATTAAAATGTATTAATTATTTGTAGGACATGCGTGCATTTGGGTAAATTTTTCAACATAATGATAAAAACACTACATTTAAAGGGAAAATTATGTGTTAAATTGAAAGTTTTTATGCTTTGCAAAGTCATTTTTATTTCTGTGTGTGAGGGTATTTTGTAATTGAAATGTGTGCACACATTTAACTGGTTATGAGCTTGTATTTAGTAAAAGACTGCCATCCAGGTTTGTGATTGTAAGACATCAATTTAGTGCAAAACTCTCTTCTCATCCTCGGTGCAGCCCACTGTTCAGGCCTCAGAGAATGCCATCACAATCTTTATATGAATTGGCTCTTGAGCTGCTTTCTTTGCTTCGCTGCAGTTGAGATGCTGTTTTGAATTTGCACTCATAAACAATTCACCAGCATCAAATGATTCAAACATTGCTGATGGAAATGGATCCATATCTCCTTCAACATGTTGATTGGTTATTTCTGGCCCTGGGGAACCGGTGCTCCCACCACTGCTGATCCCTATAAATCTTGCCCTCAAGGCACACTAAATGAAACACTCAGGAATTTCATGCTTTGCTGCATGAATCAGAAAAAAATTCTTAAGTCATGAGTCTGTTGGTGAAAAATCACAAGCTATTTATGTAAAATTTGTTACCATCAAAAGGTTTGATTTGCGAACTGTCTTATTTTAGCAGTGGGCAAATTTATTAGCGATTAATTCATCACATAAAAACCGTTCTTAGAGCATTGTTTGAAATGTTAATGTGTATTTAAATTGTCTAAAATGTTCTTGATTGGCAGGTAGGTTTATGTAAGGGTAATCCCAGACTCACTCCATCATGCAATATATGGACCGTGCAAGCTCCAGGAGTCTTGGTTTTTGTTGATGATGGCTGTGTGCCAAGTTTCTCTTAATAAACCAACCAACAGTACTACATGAGCACAATTTTAAACACAAGTAAATATAGCAGGTATAGAGTCTGACAGTCACAGATCTTCACATGCCACTCCACCTACAAACGCAGACTTTTTAGCTTGTCAAAACTGATTTTCATGCTTTTTAGTGGCAGTTTTACTAAGTGCTATGAGTGTTGCATTGTGTCCCCATGCATGGAGGAAAAACAAAATATGTCCCAGGACAAGATCAAGTAGATCATTTTCCTAAGATGATGATAAGATGACAATATCTGTTGTCTCACAAACTTTAAACTCTTTGTGCAAAGGTGTTCACTCTCTGAACCTTTAAAAAATTAAATTTGCAGAATAAATGCCAAATCAGCTAGAACATTAAGATTATCTACCTCATACTGAGTAGATCCTACTCATGGCTCCAAAACAGCTGTAGCCATCTAGGGCAAAGAACATGTGGGGGTGCTCTTTAATGTCCAATCAAACAAGCTTGGAAGCTAGGTGAAAACCCTAGATTATTTTTTGTTTGTATAGACCTTCCTAAGCAACTTTCCTATGCAGTTTTTACACCAATGTCCTGGCTGCTAGAAGAAGTGTCATTGACATGTCATGTCATTATACTCACTTTAGTCATTAATGGTTTTTATATTGTGGCTGACTGGTGTGAACTCAAGTGTATTTTGGAATATACATTTGAACAGTATGTGAGTATTGAACAGTATCTGTGGTGGGGGGCACTCTTGGGGCCCTGTGCCCTGGCCGCACTGGATGGCTGGTGCCTGGCGGGGTCAGTGGCTGCCGATCTTGGCCTGCCAGGGCCTGTGCCCCGTGACCATGGGGGAATCTGGCTGTGGCCTTCCTCTGCTGCCCTCTGGGTGAGTCAAGGGTCGTCTTCGTGATGGGGTGACTGGGGTTTGTGCTCCAGATCGCCAGGGTCTTTGGGCCACCCTAGTCTGCCTCTAGCCCATAGAGGCGTGGTCGCTTTTGTACGATCACACTCATCTTTGATCACTCCTCAATCCTCAGACTCTGCATGCTGACAGTCACTGAGTTGTCCCACGGATTTATACACTAAGAGCTACTGTTCTTTAGATTTTTTTTATTTCTTTATTTATTTTTGTGTGTGTATGTGTTTGTGTGCTTCTGGTACTTTGATTGTCGTCACTTTTTTGTCTTAATCTTTTGTTGTTGATTTGGACATATTGTAAAACTCCTGATGATTGTCATCTTAGTTTACCTGTAAAAGCTGTAAGAAATTCTCTGGTGTGTTTCTGTACAGGTGTAGCAGTTGGTAGTCTGGTGTTAGGTTGGACAGAAGGGCGTTTGCTTCTATCTGTTGTTTATTTGTCTCTTCTTTCTTCTTTTCTTTTTGCTTCTTTTCACTGCCTCCTTCTTTTTTCCCCCCTGTTCACTTAAGAAAATAAACGGTCACCTAAAGCCCTTTAGTCACATTTGCTTACTAAAAGACCCATTTTGTTAGTTAAATCCAATACGAAGCCTTCATTTCACCATGAGTACCTCTGCTTAAATCAAGACCAATTTTAGGCCAAGCAGGTTAGTCATTACTACCTAACTTTTTAAATATAGGGCCTATTGTTTTTTGCCTCTTACCCAAAATAAATTAAGTATATCTGCATATTTTAAATGGCTGCATAGATAATCTTTCTTTCAAAGAGGACAAAGACATGTAAGATCATTACAGAAGTGTCAGAATTTTGAACCATGGATCTGATCAGCTGGTCTCTTAATGAAAATGACCACATTTATTTGAACTGCAAAACGGGCGTAGAGGAACCCGCTTGTCCTAGCGGAACGTTCGCGGCTGGATATGTGATGGGGGGTGTGGAAGGTCATGTGTTTGTCGCTTCTTTCTGTTGAGGATGCAGAGGATATCTACACATTTGGATTTATTATAACTGTGTTTCTGCTGTTTGGAGCAGGCGGTTTCCTGGTGTATCGCAAATTCGGGCACTGTTGGCGGCAACTGGCAAGCTGCCGGAATTTTGTGCCGGTGTGTGCCGAGCTCTGAACAATCAGACTATGGCGTTGCAGGAGCTTTATCATAAACTGGATGCTATGCTAGCTCAGAATGGCAGGCTTCTTGCGGTTCTGGAGCTTATACGCGGGGTGGACACCAACTTGGAGAAGCTGTTAGGTCGGCTAGGTGGAAACTGACCAACATTTGGATGAATTAGAGTCACCAGTGAGAGACCACTGAGAGACTTAAGGCAGACAAAACAAGCTCTAGCGCCTGAACCAAAACAAACGCTGTTATCTTAATCTGGCTCCCTGAACTGGCCTTGAACAGCTGGTTACCAAGTTCCCCTGGAATGCTCTGCCCCCCATCCTCCCCCCTACCATCTTCTCGCGCTGGGGACCTTTCGTGGATCAGTTCCTAAGGTCGCCACACTATCATCTGGTGGCATAGACTGGAGAAATACATTTTGTGTGCAAATACTTGCATACATTTTCATCTCTGCCTTAAAATGTACTCGTTACTTCTTTTAAGTGCTGAATAAAATGTAGTTTTATACAATGATTGTACTTCCTTTGTTTTTTAACAAACAAAAAACAAGTCATGCAAACGACACGGTTTGCATGACAAGGGTCACCGGCTAAATTACTTAACCCAAGGATGGCAGAAGAATCAAAAGACATAAAGAACAGTATTTATTACATTTCAATGTACAAGTTCACCAACGTCTCAAACCGAGTCACTTAATGCTACTTGAAAATCTCACTCAATTTATCAGACTGTTTAAGATATTGAATTATAGGATGTGTTGGTCATTGTTTGAACCTTTACTTTAAAGGGTAGGGGTATTTCTTTCTATTTTCTGAACTGTGCTTGGAGCAGCTTAAACTGAAGATGAAAATAAAAAAAAAAGTTGCAGGATTAAAAAGCCAAAAACAAATCTAAAATGCATGACAAAGTGACGCTGCACTCAAGGGTAACTTCAAAGTGTACATCCTGAGTAGGTAGCATTATCATGCTGGCCATAATAACCTTGTAGATGCTGAGATTTTTTGTGTGTATTTTGTGTTTACATACACACAAAGATAGTTGACTCGTTCTTATCATCATTTCATCCAGTGTTAATGAGCACAGCTTGAATCACTGCATGCTTCTGTGCATGTGGGTGTGAAGTCCTTCAAAATCCATAGTATTTTATCACTCATGCTGCCCTGGCAAAAAGGGATTACCTCAAAGATGAAGCACGGACTTGTATAAACAAAACCACTCTCAGTAAGAGAGGCTCAGACACTTCAGGCTTACAATATCTCACAAATCGGTTTCTTGATGACTTAATTTATGGTGATCTGGTCTATTTGGAGGGATTCAAAGTAACTGTCTTTCTTTCATCATTTTGCTTTTGTCATTTGCTCTTGCTGTCACTCCTTATAGGATTAAATTTACATAATTTTAATAATGATTAAAAATCTGAAGAAAACTTACCAACATTATGATGATTGTCAGACTAACAAAAGCACTGCCTGCCCAAATAGTATGACATTTAGGAGGGAACTACTGCTGTTGATTTAGCATTAGAGAATCTACATGGTATTTTTTCATACTGTTTTAACAGACTGCTTTGACTTCTGTGAGATAAGACAGTTGCATCCTGATAAGCTGATCACCACAACCAAAGTAGCACTTTGCTTGAGGTTGCATTTTCAGTCACTGATCTGGTTTGACTAAATATCACAAAGTAAGTAGTAACTTTAATCTGTATCCTTAAAATTTGGTTAAAATTTCAAGAATTCCAAAACTTATAATGAGCAATTCATACAAAACCAATTCAGCTTGTTAGCATAGCATACTAGCATGCAAAATAGCAATGCTGTAGCTAATGAGTATTTTTGGTATTGTTATTGTAAAAATGTTTGCCCACTAAAGTTAGATAAAGCTTTACATATTATTAAAACTAAGACTATGATTAATTGAAATGCATTATAAAATGTCACATGATGCAAAATGATTTCATATTTTCATGCTAATAGGCCAACAATTTATATGTAGACCCAACAGAACATGAAGGCCATATCCAGATTGTCCCTTCACTTTTAAAATACTGTTCCCCAATATGACAAATTAACTGTACGAGATGGAGCAGAAAAGTGTTGTTGAATTATCTGTCTGACATACAAGGATACTTGTCGAATAAACAAATGCAAGCAGTTTAGGTAGATGGTAAATATACAGTTATGGACAAAAGATTAGTGTATTGTGAACAAGATAACAGGTCCAAATGCATCATGATTGTCATTTCGGATGCTTCCTGCAGTAGCTTACATTGGATAGGCTTCTTGCTAGGTTAGTTTATGAACTTTTACAGGGTAGTGTTGTTCTCTGTGTCTGTTCCTCTGATAGCATTTCTTCTAGAATAAAGTTCACAGTTTGGCAGTTAATAAAGACTTAACAGCCAGTTATTAGTGACTGACAAAAATCATTGAAGCTAGATTCTAACAGCTGTGTGGACAGGACCAACCTAAGTCATCCTAACCTTAACCGTCAATCACTGAGTCAATCTCCATTTGCTTCAGTTTAAGATCCAATCTGGCCGGGACTGATAAAAATCTGTCCCTTTTAGATTGCTCTTTAGCATTTACCATCACCCCTGGCACTGAAAACATGGTCTTCATATTGACTGTAATTTGGTCAGTGGTCCTTCCACGACAAAACCAGACTGACAGCTTAAGGTGAGAAGTGCACTGTGTTGCATGTTGACCTTTTTGATCATTTTAAATACACTATCATAGTAGTCAAAGTGCATTGTATTAAACAGTTTAATACACAATCATTTTCTCCCTTTGTGACATTTAATGAATACAGAGATACCACAGGAATCCGGTTGTGTTTTAACAGTGGCTGTTTAGTACATCTTTTCACCAAAGATTCACCAACTTAAGCAAGTTAAAACTAAACTGAACCGAAGGGCCTATTGAGTTACTATTGCCAGGGATCACAGCAGCGCATTTCTTGATGTTCAACAAAATAAGCAAAGAGCGAATCATCCAAAATAATGTGAATTTATTTTCTCTTCTGTTCAGAATAACATAAACATGACTTTCATCTTTGGGGAATTCATTTGTTTTCTTCAAACAGGCTTGACAAAGAGTCTTTCGGCTGGTTTTTAAGGCATTATGGGTGTTGGGCAAGGTCCTTACGACAACAGTTGATGAGGGAGACGAGAGGATTTCTTTTTCACCATTTTTCTAAGCTGGGGATTTGAACCTGCAACCTTCCACAGCAGAATAACAAGTCTAGGTATGGAACTATACTGGGAGCATACAAATGTAGGGCCATTATCTGTTTGAGCTGCGAAAGAGTATTACTACTAACTCATTATCTCTCCTTTCAGACTTATACCACTGCAGAGGCTATTACTGCCACAATGGCCTACAGCTAGATGCTGAAAATAGACTCATTTACTTGAGTTTTATTACATTTCAGATAGGAGCGACTTATCTCTCTGTCTGTCAATCTGTCTTTATGAATACATATATGTGCACTGAACAATCCCACAGATTATTTTATTATCTTTGAGTTTAATTTTTGATAGCCACAACTTGATCAGCTGATCACTCTCCTTCTCCTTAAAAATTCCCAATTTTCCTCCCCTGTAACACTCTATTCTAATATATTCATGCATATATATATAATGTAAATGTATGCATAAAATCAATAATAATAAAAAAGCATATAATTTAATTTATAAGGTTTTTCAATATATCATTTTGGTCTGAAAAAATGGAGTAGAATCAATTTATCTAAGCTTAGCCTCATTGTACTTAATACTTACACACAAGTTTTTGTACTTGTGTACTCATTTAATGTCAAAGACAATAATACTTAATTACTTAATTGTTGACTGTCCTCAGCAGGCGTAGGAGTAGAAGGAGTAAAAAAAAGGAATTGTTGTTAAATTCCATTATGTTTTTTGTTTTTTTTTAACCTTTTGCTCATTAACTCTTAACTCTTGCAGTTTCTAACAAAACGTTATATACACCACAGTCCCGTCTTGTTTTGCCATCGCCATTTAAGAGACAGCAAAACGATCAGAATGAGTGTAGACATGATTATCTTTTGCAGGCAAGAAAGACATCTAACAACACTGCATCCTGCATTGACATTACCTCACCCATGACCCCAGTTTCCATTTCAGTCGTCTATTTGAGGATCTTCAATGAAGCTCTACACAAGTCTGAGTCTGAATCAGGTGCGTTGTAGCAGGGAACCTATTAAAACCTGCAGGACACCAGCCCTCAAGGACCAAGACTGAGGATCCATGCTCTATTTAATTCTCTGCCTAGTGCACAGGTAGGCAAGTTTGGTCCAAGAGAACCACAGTCTTACAATTTTTAGATGTTCCCCTATTTTAACACATCTGATTCAAATGAATGATTCTGTGCAGAACTTGATAAGATGATAAGCTGTTGGATCCATTTCATCTGAATCAGGTTTGTTAGAGCAAGGAAACATCTATAACCTGCACAACTCCAGCTCTCCAGGACCAAACTTGCTTAGCGGCGAAAGTATGAGTATCTCAGGGCTTCTACCACAAGGCACAATAAAAACATTTTAGAAGTGTAAATCTGCTTAAGTCCAGTGTCTTTATAGCTGTGCACAGGAAGACATTCATCTCATACATGTAATTCAGTAAAGTAGTGCTGTCATTTGTGAAGAAGCAGGCTCAAAGAGACGATTCTTTATAATAAACAAAAAGAGTCAACCACCATCTTGACTTTATTTTCTTAAGCATACCTCACGGCCAGGACTTCTGTGCTCGTCGTGGATTGTCCATAACAAACACCTTGTTCAGGCATAATAGGGTCCACATGTGCACCTGGCACCAGGACACTCTAGGCCGCAGTTCAATGATCGACTTTGTAGCCGTATCGTCGGGCTTGCGGCCGCATGTCCTGGACACTCGGGTGAAGAGAGGGGCGGAGCTGTCAACTGATCACCACCTGGTGGTGAG
>JBAMHW010000018.1:26189255-26201305 GCA_037177495.1 Rhadinocentrus ornatus | reverse complement strand
ATGCCACCATCCTCATGTAACACAGAAGCCTGAAAGCACATGGTGCAGGTGTGATATTTAAGATGCAATCTATCATCAAAGAGCTGTTTTTACACGGGTTACAAAGATTTAAAGAGTAAACATCACTTTGGTAGATGGATATATGTCTGGATGGATAGGTGCTTGTACAGTATGTGATGGATGTGGCGATGCATATAAATGGTTATATTGGCAGTGTAATGTTAATAACTGCCCTGTGTGTTATGATGGGATCACACAACCCTCTCAGCTATCAGTATGAAGGTGCTAAGAGGACAGAGATGTTCTCACCTCCTTGACAGTGTGTTATGAATATCAAATAATTGTCTGTGGCTAGCCACTAAAGCAAACCAGAAAGAGTGACATTCTTGTTTTTAATTATTATTGTTTTTTATAATATGTAGCAGGTTTTCTAAAAAAAAAAAAAAAAAAGTTCCTTACAGATTTACTTAGAAATGCAATATTTTTCTTTTAATAAGACTGTAAATATCAACATAAGTTTGTGTTGCTGAATTTTACTTGTTGTAGAGCAGGTGGAAAGTGATAAAAGTACAAAAATCTGGAACTTTTTGTCATTTTCACTCCTCAAATTAAAAGTCAACAGACTGGAAAACAAAATAAGGACAGTTGCCACTAATAAGTCTATTACCAGGAAATGGTTAAAAAGTGATGCTTTACGATCAAACCAATGGATGGACATCATGAGTGTGATCTATGAAATGGAGACAATGACTTTTTATCTTTGACTCAAAGCATTTGACTTTGAACAAAACAGGGAGAAACGAATATTTTTCAGAGACATAAACAATTTCCACTCCGGTATATAGAAATGCCCCTTTTTCTATTTTTCTGTTCTGTTTCTTTTACATGTTAACTAATATACAAAACTAAATAAACCTTTAGGCACTTTTAAGTACCCATAAATTTAGTTAAAACTGTTGTCTATTCACATGGCAACAACATGCTAATTAACACTTTTTTCAGTGCAGTGGTTTTATTTTGGCCATTTTATTGGAATTCTTGTTTGGTCTATGGGAGTGGAGATTTTGCTGTTTAAAGTTGTAATAATTTCCCCTGAAGAAGTCTGTAAAATCAAGTTTATTTATTGTCCCAATCAGGGACAAGACATGACTTGACATGTTGAATTAAGAAATTATTGCATGTAAATATGTTTCACACATCCTGCTCAATGATTAATAATTGTGATAATGTTTACAAGGCTAGTTGAATGTGGGTGATTAACCTGTATTCCAAAAGGTCCTCGAATCAAAAAGGTTCTTTATGTCCTTAAATGCAAACCAAATTTACATCTTCATATGAGCAATTCAACAAATGTCATTATCAGGTGTTTCCTTTGGCAATCCACAGTATTATAGGTAGAAAGGGAGGACAATATCCACCAACTTTAACTGCAGTCTCAACAATGGGACACAAGTTTATCCAAAAAAAAAGTTTAGATGATATCAAGTTAATAACATAGTATTTTCCTTAAACAAAAACAACTATGGTTAGGGGAAAAATACATTCTGGTTGAAGCCTACAGTCATGTTAATGGACACAATTTTTCAATTCTTTTTTAATTCAACACAACAACAAATTATATAAAAATTTCAAAGTTGTATTTAGTTAACGATTACCCAATTCATCATCCAAATTTTAAAATGAGAATTATTTGGAGAAAGAAATAATCCAGCAGAGGGCTTAATCTATCTGTGAAATGCAGACAAGCAGCAAAACATAACCAGGCAGGGCATTTTGGAGCGGAGAGGACAGGAAAGAGAGATCAACAAGCACCAAAGTAGTTTAATGGTTTGTGGCAGTTAATTCCATATGGCCCTGGATGGTTTGTCATCATTATTAAACTAGTAACTCAAGTCTTTAGTAACTTATAAAACCCTCAACACATACGTTCATCAATTGGTTTAAAAGGAATACATAAAAATTCGGAAATGACAAAGTTGAAGTCCTGACCTTATGTCAGCTGGGATGTTGTAGGAACTTGAGGATAGTTGTTAATCTGAATAAAAACAAGACAAAACCTGGGCAACATCCTGGAATTGAAATTAATCTGAAGAATCAGCTAAAATCATAGGAGTCACAAACAATATTTAAATAATTTTATTTGCGTACTTGTATCAATTTTCTTAAATAAATAAATATTGCAATAAGTTTGTCTAATTTAAATTATTTGAAATATCCATTTAGTAGCTCAAAAAAAGTGGAAATTTCATTTGAATCTTTGTGTGTGTTATTTGCATATAAATGCAGGAGGCTAGCCATGTTTTTACTGGAGCGTGATAAAGACTATAAATGTGTTTCAACACTGATGTGCAGTCATAAAAACAGCAAACCTACCCAAGCCTAGTCCAAGAAGACGGTTAGACACTGTGATTTAAGGTGGCCAAGAAGGTGATTGCTCATATAAGCTAACCAATCTACCCTCAGAAAACACAAGGTCAATGGGATGGCAAAATTATCCACAGAATTACTTACTGTAGTGTGTGTGTGTGTTTCCTGACAGAGACATCAGGAGTGTGGCAGAGAGGAAATTGCTACATTAGTGTATGATAGAGAGAGCAGAAGAGATTGCTAGAAAGAGACAGAGGAAGGACTCCCACCCAAGGGAAAAAACACTGCATCAGTTTTACTGAGAGAGAAATAAGGAGAGGAAGGTGTTAGTGTGGCTGCAGAGTAAAATGTCTTCTTTTAAGGCACCTGAGCCTGAAGGCTAAAACCTCACTGTGTGCATTTGCTCCGTATTTGTGGATGTGTTTGCAATTGTTTGCATGTGCAGGCTCTGTTTTTCTTGAACCTTTTTAACATTGAAAATAACTTGCAAATTCCTTTATAGTTCAGTGGATTCAAATGGTGCCTTTTAAATGTGTGTGGGATGATGTGTGAAGCATATCTCTGGTCTTTTTGACGGGATGAGAGTAGAGATTAAATCAAGTGAGTTCCCCTGACAATTTCTCCTCTCTCATGCGCACACTGATTCTCTACCTGAAGTTTCTGAATCTAATCTCCGTCAGGTCAGACAGATGTACATGGAGCGATGAGAAGCAGGGGAGCTTACAGCTTTGTGTGCGTGAGCCTTGTAGATGGGTATTTCTGCCATGTTAACCACTGTAACATGACGGATGGCAGGGCATTGACACGGACATGTTTGCCCACTTTCAAAAACCAATAACCTGTACAGTCTGGAAAGTCTATCAGCTGAGATGGCAGTGTCAAAACTTGCCAGGTTTTTAGAGGATAAACTGTTTCAAAATATATTTTTTGGTCATAAATAAATGATGAAAAAAAGAAGACTTTTTAATATTCCAAGACCTGTTGCGAGTGATTACAGTAATACTACCTGAGTGGGCTATCTTTACTGCGATTATGGGTATGACAGTGATTTAGAGAGAAAAGCGCTCTGTTGGGACCAAAAAGTACCCAGAACAGTGTTAGAACATGGTCTCCCGGGTGTCTTTTCATGCAACAGATACCTGCACATGCATTTGAGGGGAAAGTTCCTCAGGAGAAAGCTTTTAGTGTGTGTGCCCAGCAGTTAAAAGCATGAAAAACCTATCAGAGATCATAAACTACCATCCCTCGAGGCAAAAAGGTATCTACAGGCATTTTATCATCAAGGTTCTTTACATTTCAGATTGCCTAATTAAGACTGAGTTTTACAATGGCTGATCAACAAAGTTAACAACAGCATAGATTTGTCAGTGGTTCTGAATGGTTTTTGCTCACAGTCGAGCTGCCAGTGGAAATATCTCCCTCATGTTTGTACATCAAATCATTATGTAGTGGAGGTTCGTAATAGGACCTCATGATAAAGCCACAACGCTGGGTTATTCCAGTTTTGTGTGAAGGACAAGGGTAATTTCATCAGGGGATTTAAAAGCTGTTGAACTGTTCATACTAGAAATACTTTAGCTAAACATTTGAAAGGAGATCCCTATTTTTCTCATCTAATCAACCTTTTATTCTTAAAGTTCTTTGTCATACAGTGTTTGGTGTTTATAAACTGCACTGAAAGCCTCAACAATGAATGAACACTGATTTATATATTATGACATGACTTTGATATAATTTTTTTTTTACCACGCAACAATATTGGCGAGCAAGTCTGATCTTAGGACAAAGTGGAGAAAAAGTCATGGGGTAATTATCATGTTTATGTCGTTAGATAAACCTGAACTGAGGTGTTACATTTTTGCACGTAAAAATACCCATGATAATTATCTTATGTTTCACACTTACACCCAGCAGGTCAAAGAGCAGTAGCTGTCATGTATGTGCTGTAGCTGAAACACAAACAGCAGTTATAGAAGCAGCAAGTATATTTCCAACAGGAAAAAATAGTGGTTTTATCTGTAACTGTAGTGAAACTTATTTGGTTGTTACCAACTTATGTTTTAGCTTGGTAGGAGCAGTACTTTGGTTACAGCAGTATAGTCAGACTTTAACTTATTGCGGTTTCAGTTGTGGTAGCCATGGTTACAGCATTGTTTAGTAGCTGTTATAGTAACTGCTGTAGGCAAGTGGTGACTACTATGGTAGTAACAAAAGATTACCAAGTTTTTTTGTTTTTTTTTACCAGTGGTAGCAATAGCCATTATTGTACAAAAGTAAGTATTAGAATAAAGTAGTAGCACAGACATACAAATCAAACTAACGTAAACAAAACAACAACGAAGGAAATTATAATTTAGCCATACCTTTACATTTGGGAGTCTTCGCTAAACTCCCACTCCTACAACACTTCACTAAATCACTTCTTTCATTTCCTGGTTGGGTCAAGGCAATCTACTTGGACTACACAACATATGAATTGATGCATGAGTGCATGCATTCATTCATCAATTCCTTCTACAGATTCCTAAATTTTGCAAAACAACAGACTCTCATTGAGTTCTGATAGTCTCCTTTCACTATAAGTCATACTATAAAATTTTAGTAGTTTAAGAGACTGCAGGGACAATTGATGTGAATCACGAAACAGATAAAGTTTGATACAGTTTGACTGTTTTCCAGGACTTTAGTCTGACTATAACCAAATCAAGCACATACCTTAATCTAATAATTCAAAGCCTATAAACATAAGCAAAGGCATTTTGGAGGTTAACGATTGACTTGAAGATGCCCATTAAGTTTAATTACCTGTAATCTAATACTGAAACCCAGTCTTTTATTTAAACACCAGAAGGAAACATCGTCTTGGCTGGAGGTGAACTCGAGGCCATTGGCAACAAAACCACGGACATGCTCAGCATACCACAGGGTGCAAAGGACAAGTTGCCTTCTTAAACAAACATAACCTTTAGGCTTTATCCCAAGTGAGGATCGCATAACTGAAATGAGAAGCCAAAGGCTAATGCATTATTTAGATTTTCTTTATGTGTAATCTTAAACCCTTTCAACAACTATCATCCACACAGTTTGACTATTTTCTGTGGTTTTCAGTATGAATTATAATGAAAACTTTGATGTACTGATTATTAGTGTTTCATTCGTAATCTAATAGGCTTCAGAGCAATCAGATCAATAAGATGTGGAGGTTGTTTGATTCAAACGGTTATTTATGATTCTGGGAGGCAGAGTTAATTACAGTGCCTTGGAAATGTATTTGATATTACAATCTGAAAATGAAACAAGCAAACAACCCCCTTAAAGACCAAGGAGCTCTCCAAGCAGGTCAGAAAAACACTTATTTTTTTCAGCATTGTTTGTGATGTAATTTTTTTTTTGCTGATGTTTTTTCTGTCTTCATTGTTTCTGTGTCGCCTCTTTCTGCTGCTGCTTGGCCAGATTGTCATTGTAAATGAGAACAAGTTCTCAATTGACTCACCTTTTATA
Source organism: Rhadinocentrus ornatus (assembly GCA_037177495.1). Classification (NCBI taxonomy): domain Eukaryota; kingdom Metazoa; phylum Chordata; class Actinopteri; order Atheriniformes; family Melanotaeniidae; genus Rhadinocentrus; species Rhadinocentrus ornatus. The sequence goes on along the minus strand of JBAMHW010000018.1, from coordinate 26,195,437 downwards.
AATAAAGGTTACTACTACAAATAAAGTTGTGCGGAAGTACAATTCTGGGCTGAGTTATATTAAAAAAAAAGTGAATAAATATCTGAAACCGTTAGAATCCCTCTGAGCACCATTTAATCCATCGTCACATAATAGAAAGAATTTGGCTCCACAACAAACCTGCCAAAGACCAAAACTCATAGACTCGGCAAGGAGCAAATTATTTAGAGAAATAATGAAACCTAGTGACCTAAGGTAAGCTACAGAACTTAGCTTTAAGGACAAGTGAACAGTAAAAATCTATTGCTTGTAGGAAGATTCAAGTAAGCCTATTTAGAGTTTGCCAAAGAGCATGTGACAGACTCCCAAAACATATAGTAGAAGGTCCTCTGGTCAGATAAGGCAAACATTGAACTTCTTTAGCTGTCAAAGAAAATGCTCTGTCTGATGCAAACCCAACGTCTCTCATCACCCCAACAACACCATCCATAATGAAGCATGGTGGTGGCAGCATCATCATGCTGTGGGAATGATTTTTATCAAAACTAAGAAACCAATGCTTTTCAATAAATTCTTTAAAGAAAACCTGTTTTGGTTTTTCCAGAGACTTAAAGTTGGAAGAAAGCTTCTGCTTCCACCAGGGTAATGACTTTGAGCATTCCGCTAAAGCAACACCTAACTGGCTTGGGAGACATTTAACCCTTTACGATTGACAGTTTCAGTTGCTCCCAATGTTGCGTGTGCTGACATCAACGACATTGTGGATATTGGATCACTAGTGTGCACAGTGTACGAAACGATGACGATCCTGTAAACAGTCCTTCAGGGTTTAGTGTGTTAAAATGTCAATTGCCTGTAATTATTGATCATGATTATGATCATAATAAAACATACAACAAAACTTTTTGTCAAATGGAACATTCTTTATTAGAAAATTTACTATTGGTTGGCTCTCTTTAGCATTCTTTGACTTTTTGCTCCCAAAGCCCTCTACAGGAAAAATATCAGTCTCAGCACACTAGTATCGAACAAAGCTGATACTAACTTTGGTATCGATACTATCAATATTTGGATCGATCTACCCAGCCCTTGTCCGAAAATAAGAAATATGCTCATACCAGCTCTGCTTAAAAACAGTTCACCTTGTTCCAATTTTGCATTCTGTATCTTTAAATGGTTTTGTTACTGTTATTTCTTTATATATTTGGTTTTCTAACAGCTCTGTTTATCTTTGTAAGAACAAAATATCATCTTACTGTCATTCAGCCTGTGTTTGTCCACTCTTCTCTTATGTCATGTACCCATTTTCCCATCTGAGTATATGTGAGTTTTGCATACTTTAATGTATGAAGGATGATTTTTTCTTAGTATTTTTTACCATTCACTTCTCACACCTCACCTAATTCTCCACCAGCCTACATGTGCTAATCCTTCTAAATCTATTTTAGCTAGTCTCTTTTCTCTGTTTCAGAATCCTCTTTCCTCCTTATGTGTGGGATTTTCTTCTCCTTCATTTCCTTTACATTTCCTGCCTGTTCTTTGCGTCATTTTGTCTCTCATCAACTCTGATGACAGGTGCCTTTCACAATCAGACAGGTTGGTTACCATGATAACACACTGCTGTGAACAAATATTGAAGACCACACTTCCTCTGCCATCCACACTGTTTTATTTATCAACTGAGAGCAAAGCAGCAAGGCCTGTATCTCTGCTACGCTTCACTTACAGGATGAAGATCATGATGATGATATTTAATCCATCATCGACAAAAAGATATCAAACTTCTCTGAAGAGATTTTTTGTTGTTTTTACAACACACAATACAAATATTTTTACTGGTTTTACTGTTTTTCAATTTAGCTTTATGTGTACAGTACCAAATTTTATCATTTTAAGGAACCTTTAAACTTAGCGTCCACTTCAATCCAATTCATTGTAATTCAATTCAATCCTGTTAAAATAAATTCATAGTTATTGTGGGTGCTGTGGTAGCTGATGTTTTTTAGTTTGTTTTCCTACAGAGGCTTCTGATAATTGTTCGCAGTGTTTTCTTTGTCACCTTAGGATGTTTTCTGTTTCTTTATATTCATAAATCTCACCTTTGGAGAGGCAAATTTGTTCAGTACTACACGACAGCCAGACCACAGCTAGATCATTCTGCTTGTTTTAATGATGGACAGGACAAGGAAAAAAAAACATCATTAGTCCAGTTTTCAATGAGCCAATTTATAAAATAGAAAAATAACTGCCTAGCTAAAGAAGGGAATGTATTGCATCAAATCTTCCTTTTGATTCAGTCCCTCAGCTCGAGCATGAATAGTACAATGGCCAACATTCTTTTTACAGTAAAGGAAACAAGCAGCAAAACAGAACCAGGCATGGCATTTGGGAGTGAAGAAGACAGGAAAGAGAGATTAACAATCAAGCAACACTAAGCCAAGGATACATGCTAAGAAAGAAAAAAATAAAGAGAAACACAAGTTAATCACAGTAATAATGTCATAGATTTATAAGGCTAAACCTTAAAATATCTATAAGCGCCATCAAAAATAGCTTTAAGCCTAATCTTAAAGGTGGAGGAGGGTGTCTGCTTCCTGAACCCAAACTAGGAGCTGGTTCCATAAGGAAGGTGATAACTGAAGGTTCTGGCTCCCATTATACTATTAGAAACTGAACCACAAGTAAAACTGCAGTCAAAGAACAAATTTCTTTCTCAGGAAGAAGATGAACTGTAAGATCTTTATGATACAATGTAGGTTGCTCATGAAACGCTTCATATATGAGGAGAAGAATTGTAAATCATATTTTTATTTAGTATCATAAGGCATATTAAAGTAACTTGTAGGTTGGACACATTTCATCTGTTTTTCCTGATTCCGTAAAACAATCACATATTTAGATATTTGCACATGTATGACAACACATCCACTATTTTTTACTCACATGCAGTTCTACTGGTGTCCCATTTTTAAGACCCCTATATTTCAATGCCACAGAAAGCTGTTGTAATGCAAATTACACATTTTTCAGGTAGACTTGAAATAAAAACATCACTACTTAAGCTATTTTTCACTCTTTAGAACAGCCGGGCTCCCTCCCTGACTGGTTGTCACAGTTCGGGTGACATAAAAGCATTTTCTAATATTGCGTTTCACATTTAATAGAAGTAAAGTATTTGATGTTAAAGCAACTCTTGTGCTACAAGCTTAACTAATTGATGGCCTTTAAAGTCTGCACTTGCTTTTAGTGAGGTATTAAACTGAGCTGGGAGCAAATGAGGACGGTTAATACTCATCGAGCTGTAAATGTGCATGTGTGTAATTCAATGAAAATGAGACAAGGTATTTCTAAAACCTGTATGCAAGCTCAGCAAACCATTCTGGGATACATAGAACATTAATAAGTAATGCTCTCCCCGACTCATCCAATATTTTACTGTAGTATTTAGTATGCAAGGAAAGTATGCTGCATCTTCTTTAAATGTTAATCAGGCTGAGAAGAGGCTGTTTTCTAAACACTCAGAGGATGTGGCTGTGTAAACCTACATATTCATTAGCTTAATCCTTACACTCGTGCTCCACTGCTCTCAAAGAGACCTAATACAGTAACACTAATACAGTATCAAACTCTGGTAATGTTTTTGTTTAATCTCTCCAGGAAGTAATCAGACTTATCCATTTTTTACAAACTTTATTGTATTGTGTATTGTCTAAAATAATTTAAAATATTTTAATAAACTGAATCGTTGTTACGGCCCCTGGCCTGTCAGCCTGCACCCGAATATGTAAATGCTGCTGAGCTGGTGCATCAAGAGAATTGGCTACGGGATGAGCGTTCGAAGCTCCTCCCTCCTCCTGGATTGATCGCCAGTAGTTCGGGACCCTTCCAGCTGGCCATCCCGAAGGACACCTCGCACTTAAATACGAGAGATGATCTTCTTTGTGTCACTAGGGCACATTTCGCCATTTGGGGTTGATCTCGTTTGTGTGCATTTGCTGTTATGCTGTGTGGGTTAGTATTTTGGCTGTTCAGAAGGAGATTGCTACTTTGTGGGTGAAATAGAGAAAAAGAGGGAATTTCTCTTTAGGAGAAGTTCCATTTTATTTTTGTTTAAGAAACCCTGAGAAATCCCAGACCATGTGTGGTGTGTATTTTCTTTTATGTTTTCTTTTTTCTAAAATGCCTGTTAAAGGGCATCTTTTGTTAAGGCGAGTTTTATTTTGCTGCCGGTTTAGTGCAGTTTTACACTTTACGTTGGTTTATATTGTACTTTTGTAATATTCTTGGTGTTAGTATTGTAATTTGGTTTTTGTAATTAAATCATTGTATATACTAGTAAATTTGTTTCCGGCTCGCTTTGTTACTGACCCTTGTCATCCGTAAAAAACAAGGGTTCGTAACAATCGTGCATTCAGGTTGTCTCAAAAATAGATCTTACAAAAATATTCATACACTCTATGATCTTGACAGAGGTCTTTTGGCGTGTTTCGAGTGTTTTTATTTTTAAGTCTTCTTGGGTAGGTTTCTACAACTTATCTCTGAATCTATTCAGCTGAGCTAGATTGAACATCTCTGTGAACCACCATCCACAGATACTATACTCAAAGACAGTGAAAGAGTTGTTCTAAAGCTTTTCATGTCCATGTTATTTTCTTTTGGTTGTTATCTGTTTAAAATGGGAATGTTTGCCTCAGTCTCTGTTGTTGGGAGGCACCCATAGCATGATGTTGCCACCACCATGCTTCCCCATAAGGATCAGTCTGTTAAAAAGAACTGCTTCGAGTTCTGTTCTGAGCACTACAGATGTTGTTTTACCAGAGTGAAGAGCCTTTTTATACTGATTAGGGTCCTTAAAATGCCTTTTAGCAATTCTCAAGTGGACTCCTGTATTTTTATATGTCCTCAACTCATGAAACATCATTTTAACTGCAGTACCACAAGGGCAGAGTAATGTTACACCCTCATGTGTATCCTTGTCGTATCCAAACACAGGATCAAGAGGGTGATGTGCAGTTTCTTATCTGCCATAATTTCGGACTATTGTCTGACTGTATCCAAAGTCAGGCAAATTAGCACAGCATTTTCTAGATCCATGAAGAAGAGCATCCAAACCAAACATACCTTGGGAGGCAGTTATAATTTGTTTAGACACTGCCTATGAAGTTCACTAGTCATCCTGTCAGGAAGTTAGGATTAAACTGAAGCCTCAGATCAGTCAACATTTATGTGATGTTTAATGTTAATGTCTTGAAAGGGTGCAGTCACACATAATGGTCTGCTAGACTTGGTACGATTAGGGGTTGCAAAGTTCTTTTAAGTTTTCTTTTACACTGCACTTGTCAAACGAACCAGACCTTTTGATTAATATATTATCATGTTTGCCAGAGGCAGCGCTGCACCAAGAATTACTGAAGGAGAAGACAAGACAAAGAAGAAAACTAACTCATGTAGGACAACTTCTGTTTCCACCACATAAGAGCAAAACACGAAGCTGCATCAAATACTGGTGGTCTTGGGTTGACCATATTTCTATCAGAATTTTTACCTTGTTTTTCCACATCTAACTGCGAGACATTCCTCCTGACTGTCATCCTATACATCTGTATGTTTTGATTGTGTTTATCCACAATGCCCTGCATTAAACCTTGACTTGAGGCAAACGGAAACCCACATTTGTAGGCGGACCAGAGTTTGCTTCCGTATCAGAGTTCGCTGGCACATTCACGGCTTCCTAAATATACTAGATGTTACAAACAGATGAACTAGGATTTAAATTCGATGTGAGTGCATCCTAAGTCTTTAACGTAAGTGTTGTAAATAACAACAAGCAACATGACTCAGCGTCAAAGGTAAACTGATTCAAACCTTTTTCTATGCACAAAAACCTGTTAAAAACCTGAAAATTAAGTTATTTAAGTTTGGCCACTGGTTTTATATCAGCAACAGTTAAAATAAATTTCAATTCCTATGTATAAACTCTCTCTGTCAGCTCTCTGGCTTTCCATCAATCCCCCCTTGTATTTCTCTCGCTTTTGCTTGAAAAGTAGGAGTGTTGCCATTCCTAGACACAGTGTTGGAGAGACAGCAGTCACTGCTTCCCCAGGGGTGTTGATGGTGGCTTGGAGGGTTTGCACATGCTGGATGAAGTATTGAAATATTGCTTTTCTTCTTTTTTGGACAACCATGAAAAGGCCGCTCAGAGA
>JBAMHW010000018.1:26120433-26130743 GCA_037177495.1 Rhadinocentrus ornatus | reverse complement strand
ACCCCTCCATGTTTCTAAGTGGGAGAACTTGCAAAATAGCAGGGTGTTCAAATACTTATTTTCCTCACTGTATAATAACATAAAACAGAATTTTTGAACAGCATTTGGTGGGATTATCACTGGTAAAAACACAAGAAACATTTGCACACCATTCCTTCTGTGATGCATGCTAAGCTAAACATGGTTAAGCACTGTTATATTATGACCTACTGATGCTTCAGCTAGGCTGGCAAAGATGCCAGAGCTGTCATGTTAATGTTACATATTAGAGAAATAAATTAATACAATGAGAAATACATTCGAAGGAAACCTTTTTTTATGGCTTATCTGAGGTTGGATTGCAGGGGCAGCTTTAAAAGGCTTTAAAAGAAGCTCAGACTTTTACCATCTTATCCAGAATGATTTTGCGATGTTACCAGGCTAGCTGAGAGATATTGTCCCTCCACCATGTTCTGGACCTTCCCAGGGGACAAGTCTAGGCTAGACCCCAGACACCCTTCGTAGGAAACTTGTTTCAGCCAGTTTTAATAGCTGTCTTGTTCTTTTGGTCATGACCCACAGCTTTGACCATAGGTGAGCATAGGGATGTAGATTGACTGGTAAATTGCGAGCATCACTTTTTGGCTCAGCTCCTTTTACACTATGACATGTTGATGCAGAACCTGTATCACTGTGGACTCCGCTCTGATTCACCTGTTGATCTTACACCCAATTCTTTCCACCCTTGTAAGCAAGGTCCAGAGACACTTGAATTCCTCCAGTTAGGGCAGGAACTTGTTCTTGACTCAGAGATGACACACTCTACCATTTCTGATTGAGGACCATGGTGTAGTACACGAGTAGGTAACTTTGTAGCAGCAGTCCTGCAAGTTTTCAATGCTTACCTCTTCCAACACACCTGATTCAAGTCATATGGATCCACCAGTTTGTCAAGTTCTGCTCAGTTACTTGTTCATTTGAATCAGGTGTTTTGAAACAGGGAAACATTAAAAACCTACAGACCTGTGGCTCTCTAGGACAGAACCAGCCTACCCCTGGGCTAGGATTTCCTAGCCTTTCCCTTGCCGCCTTACACTAGGCTGCAAACCACTCCAGAGAGAATTGTAGATGACGGTGATGAAGCAAATAGGGCTCGATCCTCTGCAAAAAGCAAAGGCCCAATCCCCAGTCTACCAAACCAGACTTATTTCATGCACCAAGGAATTCTTCACATAAAAAGTTATGAACAGATAATGTAACAAAGGACAGCCCTGGCAGAGTCAAACCCTTAATGGAGATCTGACTTACTGCTGGCAATAAAGACAAAGCTCTGACATTATTCATACAGGGAACCACCAGTATCTTTATAGGGTCTCCTGCATTACATTAACACTTTTTATTATAGATGACTAAACTACAGTAGACTTAGTCGACTGTGATATCATTCTATTGAGCTGGTAAATAAATATGATTGAAGGTTCGGTGGTAATTGGATAGGCTGTTGACGCAGACTGGCTGCTACATTTCCATCAGTCTGCCCCACATATAGCTTATAATCACCAAGTATGAATGTGACAATAATGAAAAAAATGAACTCATTCTAAAGCACTTTGGGTCCCTTAAAAAGCACTATATATAAATCTAAGCCATTAGTTCTGTTCTTCAATATGAGTGAGACCACCTGTCTATGAGTGTGTCAACTCTCTTCATAGAATTAAAACAATTCAGACCCATCAGGACACCAAGTCTGGGGTGTTGGCAGCGGATTGTCTGGGTTGTGAGGCTCTTCATATCACATCTCACTGATGTTCAATCTGGTTGGGATTTAGGAAATTTAAGGTGAACACTTTGGCTTATTGACATCTTCCTCAAGCTGTTCCTGAACTGTTCTTGTGTTTTGGTGGGGCAGGAGGGAATACTCCATGGGTAACTGTGATTGGACCACAAAGATTTTTATGTGCGTGATTTGTTTTTGTTTAACAGATCAGTACAGTTTCCAAGGAACCCAAATATTTCCAGAAGAATAATACATTGCGGTTATTGATGTTCACCTATCAGTGGATTTAAATTTGTGGCTGACTTTGACTTAAAAATATAGATAAAAAATATTTTAAAAATCAGACAATTCCTTATGGATTTTCCTGGATCACATTTCATCCTGTAAGAATGGTGATAATCATAGGGAATAAAAACAATATGAAAAACAAAAAACATGACCATATGTTGCTCACTTTATTTTTATCCATGTAATTTTCTTGTTTACTTCAGAGGATTTGAGCAATTCAACCTTGAGATCTGTGCTGTCATTAAAGATGCTCATATAAAAAGACACACATCAATCACATGTTTAACCGATCTGTCCAGTACTGAACCCTGTAATAGCATGGCTATTACACACACACACACACACATTAAGAATAGATCTTCAAACTGAGCCCTACATACACAAGTGTGTGTGAGATAGCATAAGCTTGTCAGTGCATGTGTACATACAGCAGCTTGTGTCCTTGTACATAAGACACTGAATGTGGGAGTGTGTGTTTGATGGGGAGAAGAAAGCCCACTATCATTCTGACAGACCAGAAAGCTGATGGTATCACCAGTCAAGCTATATATACACACTCATTACTGACAGTATCAGAGCTCAAGCTATCAAGCAAACTTGATGGACACACACTACCACAAAATACACACTAGAAAGGGAGCAAGAGAGAGGCTGACATCATGGCATGAGTGGCCAAGCTTTCACAGCCATCACACATGTACGACAAACTCCTCCTGTCCACGTGTCAAAGTGTCCTTGAGGCAGACAGCTCAACTCATAATTGCTCACAGTGGTTTGACCAGCATCTGACTCGCTTGTTAGCTGGTTGTTTACTGTATGTAAAAAGAGAAAAACATCGGATGATTCCTGTTTTTATGAGATACACTAATATTTTCCTTAGATTTTATTAGGTGAAGGTAGCTTTCATTTCCCGAAGAAGACTGTTCCAAAAGGTTAGTTAGAGAAACACTTGATGTTGCCATCCTGCACAAATTTTAAAAAGCTGCAGGAACTGAATACAATATGGAATGATGTTATTTAAAGTCTACACTCAGCTGGAACAATCACTATGTCCTAAATTTGGCAAGATCAAAAGTGGAAGGCATCAAGGTGGCTTATTCAAAAGATTGTGTGTTTTGGTTCAGATGAAACCTCTTTCTGTTTCAACACTGAGCACAAATAAATCATTAGCCTATTTCTGATGCAGCGAAAAAAGTAAGAAAGTTTGACTTGAGAAAGAAAATGAGGAATCAAGACAGAGGACATAAACAATACAAATGATCGAGTGTGACATATAAGAGTGAATTAATATACTTGTGAACTGTATGTAACCAACTGTTTCACAGCTGGGTGGTGACTCATTAAAACTAGTAACTTTATACTGGATCCATATCAGATACATAAGTTCATCCATCTTTTATCATTTGCTCTACATTTTGAAGCTGGCCCCCCTCCCATTGTGCCACATACCACCTCTTTGTCAGAACTCTTAGCATTCTTTGACACACAATAATCACTTGAACATCTTCTTTAAACGTTTGGGATTGCTTTTGTGATTTTAACCAACGTTTTGGTGCCTGAATAAACAGTAAATGAGAGCATATACAGAAAATTAAACAGTGGTGATACTGAACTCACAAGTGAATCATAGTTTCAAAGCCAGATCAGTGAAAACAACAATGTTTTTACCTTGCCTGTCCTGTTTAAGTACGAAATGCAGATGTTAGTGCTCATTATTCCGGCACTGCTCCTAGAGTCACATGTATGTAATTAATAATATTTAAATTAAGTCGCTAGATTTGTCGCTTGTTGCTTTTTTTAAAAAAGTTGCTAGAGGGGTCTGAAAACTCACTAAATATAGCGACAAAGTCGCTAAGTTGTCAACACTGAGGAATAATAAATTCCTCCAAGACTCGTCTCTTTTCACACGTAAGTCAGTCAGTCACAGTGGTCGTTCATCCCCGCTCACACGAACATTGGCTGTCGTCTTCTTTGTTGGTGTTTGTCTACTTTTCTTGTATTGAAGTTAATTTGAGTCGGTTAACCGGAAGCTAATTTGCACATTACTGTGAACTACTGGGCTGAAGAGGGGAGCAGAAGTTTGTTAGCGACCAAATAAATTCAAATATAACTACTACAAGAAAAATTAACAGCAAATGTATTAGTCGCCATTGTGCGAGTAGAAGAAAAATTCACTCGCACTATCTCACATTTTAGTCAAAAAATGTGACCATTTGGTATGAGTCTGGAGCCCTGATACAAAGCAAAATATCCTGGAATAAAACATGTAAATATGTGATCTTTTTGTTTGTTTGTTTGTTTTTCTCAAAGCCATCTTTTTTTTTTCTCCTGAAAGCCACTGCTTGAGAATGATATGCAGATGATAAAAGGCTTGGTCACTGTCGGTCTGTGTGTTGTTTCTACAAAGTATAGTTAAGTTCTGTTTAGTTTTTCTTGCGGCTGAGCTTCATGATGCTACTGACACATTCACTTTACATCATTTTAGCCTGATAATCTAACAAATGAGGCTTTCCTGGAGAAATGTCTGCATGTTGACTGTGCTACATGCATTTTAGATTAGAAAAAAAAGGAACAGGCAGACAATTAATGGCAAAAAAAATAAATTAATTAAAATTGGTTGGCTTTTTAAGGGTTAATATAGAGGAAAATGTATAGCTACACAAAACACAGTTGTGTGCTAAATAATGCCTGATATGAGACAGATTTTTAACTTCACACTCTTCATTCTTACATTACTCCAACTCTAATTTCCATGGGGATGGGTGTTTGTGTTTCAGTTAAAGGTCAATGTATCAGCCAGAATTTCATTAATGTCCTGTTAGCATGTGTAGCCATGCTAGGGTTTAAAGACTGGTTTTGAGCAATGTGGTTTCATAATCAGACCTCAGCAGTGCTGACAAAAGCAAGAGCTCCTCACCAAGTATATGAAGCTGACTGGCTAATCTGCTCATCCACTGCTTATTAGGCCTTTTTTATTCTTCAACCAAGAAACTGCTGCTTCATGTCACAGTGCAGGACTAATCAGTCAACCCTGTAGTGGATGAATTCAAAGATGTGCCACAGCATGCCGCAGCTGTTTTATTGCATGTATTTTACATCTAATCAGGGCTCCATCAGCCTATGAAGATGGTAGGATGTCCTGCTGTGCAGCCTCTTAGAATATTCGAAGCACTTGTGCTGTATGTAAAACAGCCCTACATTTTGTGCCATGTAATTTACATCCAGGGGGCGACAGGAGAGATTGCCTCAGTGTTGCAAGTCAAAATTTAGGGATGTGGAGGTGTAAGGATGGGTAGAGCATCGGACACGCATCAGACAGGACAATCTCCTCCATTACATTCATACAGTCATTTAACCATAGAAGCAATAACCTTTTAGTAATTTAATGCACTTGGACGTCATCAAACTTTAATGTCTCTGAGTAGAATTTGTTAATGACGTTCGAGCTTTAAACAGACATGCAGGTCACTTTGGAGTCAACTAATTTCACTTAATGTGAGGAATGATGTCCTATCTTAAAATAAAGCTATAAATACTTAGTACTGCATTGTGCTGTTGTTTTGTTGTATTTTGTGGACACTCACACAGACACACAAACACACTGGTGGCTACTTAATGCAGTGTGACCCCATCTGTCTTTGAGCCTTATCTCCCCTGGAGAGTGTCTGCTGGGAGGGACTGGCTGACTGGTCATGAGTATGAGTCTGTGTGTGTTTGTGTGGGGAAAAAAAAGGAAAAAAAATAAAATGAGGGAAAGATATTGCTCCTTGTGTGTCCTAAGGCTTCTTCTCCCCGCCCCGATTTTCCTTCCCTCTCCTCCTTCTTCCCTCTTATCCTCCTCCTCCTTCCAAGCTCCCAAACTGTCATTCCCACACAAAAGCTTATGATTCATTGCTTACTTGTGCACACACACAAACACACATGTGGTTTAATCTTTACATGAGCAGTTTAAGAAAACCAAACCTGCATGGAGGGGAAGAAACCTGGCAGTATAAGGAAAATAAATCAGCTTACTCTTTCCTGTGCTGTAAATGTTAAACACAAATGTTGAATCTAGCCCATCTGCTGGATGACAAAATGTTTTAGTCAAAGAAGCGTGACAAAAAACGGGTATTGGCTCTCACATCAGGTGAGAATCCAACATGATGCTGTAGCATAATGATTCATCACCCCATGGTGAGAACGGTGGCAACCCACGCTTCCCAAACTCATGAAATGAGTGTTCCGGTCAAACTTAAATTATCCTGAATTGATGTTAGATACAACAAATTCTGGCCACTGAACCTTAGAGACTATCATTCCTTTCAGATGCGCTCTGCTTTCCATTATTCTGTTGGCAGATGAATGTATCATGTGAACTACCGCCTGGTACTTTTCTGGAGTCAGCATCTGACTCGGTTAGACATGGTAACATATACAAATCACTTTCAACACAGTTTAGGTCTGATGTGCCGCACCCACATGAACAAACACACGATCAGATTTAACCCTTTAACTGCCTTTTCTACCATTTGGAGGAGCAAAAATTTTACAGACTATAATGATTATTATACGTTTGTGTAAATAAACCTACTTGAGCCATCTCTGCCTCATAGTTTGGGAATGTAATGCCGAAAGCAAGTGTTTCTTTCAAGGTTTTTCCATTTCACCATTGATACAGTATCATTAACCGTTATCTCGACTATTTGTTCAAAACATTGATTCTTTTTATTATTATGCAAATGAAAGGAGAAGAAAACATTTATATTGATCTTTTTCTCTTGGCTGTGTAGTTGTTAGCTTGATGTATGTTTGTATATGTTAAATACATTCTGTTAAGATAAAATTTAGATTTTAAATACCATCATAGGTGAATGTGATGGTGTTGCTGCTCTGCTGATCATCACTGAAGGGGATAATGTCCTCAGGTGTCATAAATATCTGGTAAACAGCTTAAAAAACTCAACCAAGTAGACAAGTCATATTTTCAGCTGCTTTCTTTCACGCAACCGATGCACATATAAATATTTACTCTTATGATGATGGAACATGTTTTTGTGAGAAACCTTTGATTGTCAAAGAAAAAGAGAGAACTGTCTGACTGTTAATCATTTATTTTCTTCAATAGAATCTCATGTTTTTAATATGCATGAAGAAAAAAATATAATATCTTAGAAAAATTTAAGAATTCAATATTTACTTGATGAAATTATGTCAAAACAACCTGAAAAATGGTTTGCATATCTACAATAGATAACACATGGGATTAGTAACAAAATTGCAGGGTCAGTGATGGTGGCCTTATAACAAACATAAGTTTGAAATCCAATATTATCCAGGACATGCTAATGTTCATTCAAGTTTTTTTTTGTTTTTTTTAAGTGTATTATATTCTGTGCCAGTGTATGTAGTTTAATCACATGGATCATGGCTCTTTTAGGATTTTAGGATTTAGGAGGGTTAGGATTTTATGTATCTCATGTATGAAAAGGCCTTCTTTCAACAGGACCAAAGTTTAGGATCAGTCTGCTGCTGGTTTCCTCATGTCCTCTCACAATTCAGATGTTTACTTCTTTTTGAATACTTAATAAATTTGTAAATTACCTTTTTCTTTTGCGTGTCAAGGCAGATAAACATCTTCATAAGCCCCGCATCACACACTGTATATGTTCCTGCCTGTTAACCTTGCAAAGCAGAAAATGCAGAGCATCTGCATTTGGGAAATGAGAAACATCTTTCCATGACCTTTGTCAACTTCTCATCCACCACTCAATAAAAACACAACTATAACATCCCATTCATTTAACAGAAGCGTTGATCCAAGAAACTATGAGTAGCTGGGACATTGGAGGGCAATGTGGGGTTCAGTATATTCCACAACAACACTAAAACTATAGGCTGGAGAAGTTGGAAATTGAAAAGCAACCTTTTGACTAAAGATCCCCACAACACTGTATCTAAAGAAGCCCAAAGGATGTCAGTGGAGGGGTACCCTCAAAGGTACTGCTGTTGTACCCTAAACAGTGGGCATTTACCCTTGTAGTAATAAAAAAAGGCTTTTTCTATACTATAGTTACATGGCTATGAACCCATGAAAGGCAACCTGGTTCAGCGTTTTGCCTGTAGGAAACTCAAACACGTGGTCTGAAGAAACCTGGACTGTAACCACAAAACTTCTAAATGGCAGACAAATGCTCTTATTAACCTTTTTTGTCCCCTCAAAACTACACAACTACAGTAGAGCCTTTTTAAATTCATCTTTTGAATGTATAATGAAACCAAAGCCTGCAAATCTGAGTTAGGCTTATTGAAGTTAATCTTCTTAACTTTGAAGTTCACAATAAGTTGAGTCCTTATTTTGGGGTAATAGCTTAGTGGTTACAGAGGTGGGCTTGGGTCTGGAGTCCATGGAGTGCCAACAGAGGTGAACCACTGTGGGCCCTTTAGCAAGGCCCCTGGTCTCCAGTAGATTTAGAGATGAATTAAATGCAAAGTTAATAAAACAAAGTTATTATTTATATTATATATATACATATATAAATATATATACTAAATGTACCTCTTACTATTTGGAACCATAATGGTCTCTTTCAGGCCCTCAAAAAGAAATCCATTGTTACCTGGACATCCAGTTATGGGCCCTAGGGGGTACAGAAGTCCAGCATGTGCCTTTGGGGACAGAAACGTCCTACCACTGTACCTCTTTTTCTGACAACCTACCCAACACTCTGTAGGATGATATTTGCAAGATATACCCAATATTGCACAACATAACTTCCCTCGCTCTTTTCTCTCTCCTATTGAATATCAGGTGTCACTGTAATGCCTAACTGTAAATGGATGCACATTGTAAAGCCTCAATCAGCAATAAATCTCTGCACACATTAAGTATTCCAAACTTCCTCTCTTACCTAAAACCCATTGTAAACTTCATTCAAAGTTTAACCTGCAGTCTCAGAAACAGCCTTGTTAAACATCTGGGAGGACTCACAAAAATACCACTCACAGGGTCTAAAGCTAAAATCATTCCCCACAAAGATGTACAAACACACACGCTCACATACACTTTACTCACAGCAATAAACTGCAGTGTAATCCATCTATGAAATAAGTCACTTTGTGCTCACTGGGTGATATTTATATTATTAATATGGAATTCAGGGGCACTGATTTATGGTATTGAATCAGTGAAGTATTGGACTAGATATAAAGTTTTAGCATGTGGGTCCATCCATATTTCTTTGCTCAGTATCACACACCAGTTTAAGGGCAGCACTGTGGCCGGACGGCTGATTGGCTAAGAACATGAATCAATGACTGGCTGAAATTAGGAAGTCATTACTGTGAAAATTACACTTTAAAGTCCTGGAAGAGATACATTTAATGATGTGTGGCTGGCTGGCATGCTGGCTTGTTTCCCTAATTGGCTAGCACTCAAACATGGAAATATATATCAGATCAACAAAAAAAAAGGGGGAAAAACTTTAAGAAACCTACAGTGAAGCTTCTTTTGCAAAACTTGCATATACAGTATACTGCTGTGCTGGTCAGATGTTCCAATGGATACAGACTCAAAATATATTGCTCAAAAAAATAAAGGGAACACTAAAATAACACATCCTAGATATGAATGAATGAACTATTCTTACCAAACACTTTGTTCTTTACATAGTTGAATGTGCTGATGACAAAATAACAAAAAATTATCAATGGAAATCAAATTTATTAACCCATGGAGGTCTGGATTTGGAGTCACATTAAAAATTAAAGAGGAAAAACACACTACAGGCTCATCTAACTTTGATGTAATGTCCCTAAAACAGGTCAAAATGAGGGTCAGTAGTGTGTGTGGCCTCCACGTGTCTGTATGACCTCCCTACAACGCCTGGGCATGCTCCTGATGAGGTGGCGGATGGTCTCTGGGTGGATATCCTCCCACACCTGGACTAAAGCACCCGCCACTGCAACGTGGTGTTGGTGGATGGAGCGGGACATGATGTCCCAGATGTGCTCAATTGGATTCAGGTCTGGGGAACGGGTGGGCCAGTCCATAGCATCAATGCCTTGCAGGAACTGCTGACACACTCCAGCCACATGAGGTCTAGCATTATGTTGCATTAGGAGGAACCCAGGGCCAACCGCACCAGCATTTGGTCTCACAAGGGGTCTGAGTATCTCATCTCGACACCTAATTGCAGTCAGGTTAAACGTCCTGCACAGTGTTGGGCTGTAAGCACAACCCCCACCTGTGGACGTCGGGCCCTCATACCACCCTCATGGAGTCTGT
>JBAMHW010000018.1:26072460-26085141 GCA_037177495.1 Rhadinocentrus ornatus | reverse complement strand
TTTCATCTGTCACAAGCCCATGGTGCATTCAGAGACAGTCTGGCTTGCTGCACAGTGTGAATATATCGGCTATCTGAGAAGATCCTAGGTACAAATCAACAGTATAGCTTTTGCTCAAACTACTGAAAGTTTGTTTGGTTTTAGGTGTTTTAGATGGTGAAAAAATAAAATTCTGTTGGACTTAGCTTTAGCTCGCCCGTCAGTCTGTGGTAACTGATCTGAGTCCTTTTCTCTTCATGTTCTGTTTATGGTAACATAATGTACCACAATGTTTCTATTGCTTAATGTTTCTTTTCTAAGTGACAAATATAGTAACGTGTGGGGTGGTTTGTAGTTGTTGTTACTTGTGCTTCCATCTGTGGCCAGGGCATCAGTAAGAGTTTCTTAACTTAATGATTTTGTATCTCCTGTAAAATAAAGGTTAAGTTACATTTAAAAATAAAGGAAACTGTCTGATTCTCCAAGTAAGTATTACACAAGCCTGCTACATAAAAAAAATAAATAAATAAATAAATAAAAAAAAAACGACTTGTCAACAACTTAATTAACTTTTTCTTTTTCATTCATTCTGTTGTAGATTTTTTTGCTGTTTTTGAGATTATTGTCGTGTTGCATGACCCAGTTGAGCCAAGCTTTAGCTGTCAGGCTGCTGTCAGCTCACTTACTGCAAGCTTTCCAGGTCCTGTGGCTGCAAATGAAGCCCTTCACTACTGTGCTTAACAGTTAGCCTGATATATTTTTGCAGATGTGCTGTGGTTGCTTTTTCCCAAATAAGGTGCTGCAAATTATGATGGAATATCTCGAGTTGAGAATAGTGTCTAAAGAACATTGTTCCAGAAGTTTCGTGGTTTGTTCAGATGCATTTCTGCAAACCATTGCAGAGTGATTTTATACTGAGAAGAGGCTTTTTACTTACAACACATGCAATAACTGATTACACTTTCTCTAACATTTGACAAGCTAAGTGAGGCCTGTAAAGTTTGAGCCTACTGGAAGGTCTATCCCTGGAAAGGTTGAAAACTGTCTTCTGATTAATAATTTCAATCTTACAGTCGAATGATTAACTTCAGAAATGGTATTAAAATCCTTCCCGGATTGATTAGCAGCACCTAGCTGCTGCCTTCCTTCCTAATTCCTGTGAAAGCAAACAGGGGACTTTGTTATTCACACATTGCCTCTGCATTCCTGCTGAATTGTAATATGTTATGTTTGGTTTCACATCAAAGGTTGTATTCCTGATCTAAGACCTGGTAAGAACTAGATAACTGTTTTCACATTTCTAAAACAATTTGACATAGAACTGAAAAATGTATTTTTTTTTTACATTGTGTTGCTCAGCCCCACATCAGCAACATCTCTCCTACCCTGTTTTCTTCTCTGATTTACCAGCTGAAACACTGGACAGGGCTTGTCAGTTTAGTCTTCATTGTGATCACAACCGACTTTCCTTCCCCACTGCATAGCAAGTGTTCACTTTCCTGACCTTGAGACAGTATCAAACACTGCAAAATACCATAAAAGACTAAATAAACCTTTAGCTGACCTTTGGGGCTTTTAAACCTCTTATATGCAGCAGAAGTATTAAGGCTTGTTTAAATATTGGGTTTTCAAATAAAACGCTTTCTAAAGGTTTTCCTTTAACACTTCAACACAAAGTCGATAGCAGATAGAAATAGGCTGTGAAACACTGACAGGTCAGTTCGTTAAAAGTAAACATTTCCTCATCTCTTTTCCCTTCTATCTTTTACTGCATACTTTGCTTGTCTCTATTTTGTTTGTAGTTAACTTTGCACAAGGACTAATGCTCAAAATATAAACAAAACCTACAATAGAAACAGACACAATGAAATAATGTTAATTCAGATTTAGCTGTTCTTTCTGTTCCTGGAATCTTTTGTCATCTTCTTGATATATTCAGACTTGTTTCTATCTTACTATAAAGTACTGTATCTATTAAAAAAAACATTTGGTCAAAATCAAAATACCTCCAATTTCAATGAGTTATACGAATTCCTTTCAGACAGTTCATGCGCAATAACTGTCAAACAACAACTCTCCCACTCGTTTTCCAAGCTGCACACTTTTATTTACTCATTTTCTCCTCTCTCTGCCACTCCTTGCACTTTTCTCTCCACATCTTTATTTTCCTTTTATTTCTCATGTGGAGACAGTTTTGACAACATCTTGGTTTTATAAGAACACTTTGGAAAATCAGCCAAAGAGCAGAAACATGAAAACCATCTGGAAACATAACAGACAATCATGGAGGTTTATCTATCACTGGATGTGTGGAGACTTGGACCATTTTTCCACTTTGGCCAAACATCTTGAATGTGCCTTTACAGTGCTTTACAGTAATGTAAGTCAGTCTGAGATGCTGCAACATGATGATCTTAGCACTAACTATATGTGTTAGCTTGTTGGTAAGTGTAGAAAATCGCACAATCTTAAAAAAAAAAATCACTTTAGTTGAACATCTTAGCTCATTTCAAATCAAAGCTTATAGTAATGGTACCCAAAAGAAGTGCATGTCAGGTGCAAAAAAAGAAAAAGAAAAAGAAAAAGGAAGCTTGCTGTGTAACACAACACACTGTAGCCATTAAAGAAGAGTCAGTTCTTGTTTCTGCCCTCAGTAAATTTAAGTATTTATTATAAAAAGAAACGATACCATGTCATAAAACTCTGTAGGGCCATTGAGTGGAAATGAACAACTTTTGTTTTATTTGGAAAAAGATTTAGCAGCAGCCATTTAAAGGGATACTCCACTTTAAGTCATCAGAAACCCACCATCCCGCTTCCAGTCTGCATTACCCTCCATTTCCCCTGCCTCAGCCATCGTAGCCGACTGTATTTCTCCTCTATGTTCCTCTGAGAGGACATACATGCACTGGTTCAGCTGCTACCTGACAACTTTATCTGTAACAAACAACATTTTTATGTACAAACAATAAAAAGTGGTTTTGAGTTATTTTGAAATAAATCGGATCTTCAGTGTTGGTACAACTTTATCAGACATGTAGATGTGTTGTTTATTAATCCCTGAACATCAGTTATGTTATTGTGTACTGGCACGCCCTGGAGTACAGAGCCTTCACAGGTTCAAAAGTTTAGATCTACAGATGAATACATCAGAGTTGAATATGCACCTAGAATATAACGGCCAGGGCCTGTGCAGAAGCAAGCAATGCAAAACCCGGGGAGGGAAAACAGTTAAAGACCCAAATGGCAACTTTTCTACAGCTTGTGGTAAATCACAAGTTAGCAAAACAAACAAAGCCTTCAAACCCCAGGCAAAAATGATGGAATCACTTTGTCAGGGGGGCCATATAACAAGAAGGGAAATTATTTTGCTTCTTTCTCTAACACACACACACACTGCTGTGTTAGCTGTGGTCACATTGGAGACATGAGAAATAAAACATCTTTACATCAATCATCTGGATCACTAAGTGGAAAAAGGTCTATAGAAAGGTAAGTTGGTTGTTCCACATTGGGAGCTACAGAGACTGGGGCTGAACTCTGCCTCGGCCTGATCTGTTACAAAAAAGTCAGAAATATCTCCCGTTCTAGTTATTCTTATATGGGGAATGGGGAGTCATCTTTCATGTGGGACAGAATCTGAAAGCTGAGAAACATAGCTTTCTAATGATATATGACATATTACGGTTTTCGCGGGTGTGCGCATGAAAGGGCGGGGTCCAACCCCCTCTGACCACTGGAACACATGCACCAGGTGACATTTTTTCCCTCTTTTTTGACACAAAGGTGCTCAAGCTGTTGTGTGCAAACACAAAACAAAATGTCCAGAAAAAATTTAAGATGGGGAAATAAGTTTGTTTGGACTGACGAAACCCCACAAGAGCTTTCAAAATACCTGGGCATGATGCTGTTTATGTCTGTCTGCAACCTACAAAAACTGTCTGAATATTGGAGGACAAAAAACATTTTTTTAATGCATATTTTCCTGCTTCAGTCATGACAAGAGACAGGTTTCGAGCAATCACCTCTAACTTGCACATGAGTGATCCAGAGAATGATGCAATCAATGAACTGAATTAGGGGACGGAGGAATATGACCCACTGCAAAAGGCCAGATCTCTCACTGAAATTATCAGAAACCACTGCAAGAGATACCATCCAAAGCAGCACATCTCAGTAGATGAAAGGATGGTTGCCACAAAAGCAAGGCTCAAACTGAAGCAATACATGAAAACCAAGCCAACTAAATTGGGAATTAAATTTTTTGTGTTAGCTGATGTAAATGGGTACACAGTTGATTTCAAGTTGTACAGAAGGAAAAATCAGGATGATTCTGGTAATGGGCTTTCTTTTGACAAGGTGGACCCACAGGTGTGGGTGAATATAACAAGTGCACGGGGGGAGTGGACACCTCTGACCAGATGCTGGAAACAAACACAGTGCACAGGAAAACCAAAAGATGGCCTATGTGTTACGGCCCCTGGCCTTTCTGGATTGGTCTGTCAGTCTACACCAGGATATGCAAATGGTGCTGTGCCAGCTCTGCCTCAGAATTGGCTGCGGACCAGCATCGGAAGTTCCTCCCTTACGCTTCGTGGATTGGTCGCTAGAGTTCCCGCACTCCTCCAGCTGACGATGATGATGGACGCCTCGGACCTGTCATCATTTAGGGCAGCTGTGTCAGGAGCGTGTACTAGCAGAATTCTGTAACAGCTTTATTAGGCTGGGCTTACACCAAACAATTTTCACAGTCGCAGACTAAAAACTGAAGCCTTTAGGAAATCTTAGGAGTCTTACTGGAGTCACGGCGAGCTCCCGTGATCGCAATCTTTAGGTTTAATCTTTCCCCAATCTTGGGTGTGCAACAATATCAAACATGTGTGATATTATCGCAAGTTGCAGTGACTAAAACACAACAACAAACAGATGAGCTCTGAGAAAAGCAGAAACAGGAATCCTTACATAACATTGGTATACAGTATATATTTTTTTTTTAAAAAAGGCAAAAACAGGTAGAAAAATAAAGGAAAATAGACGAATAACAAGCGGTGATAAAACGTTGTAGGTGGACCGTCCATAAAGAGGTTATTAAGAAGTAAATGTCTGCTGTGGATCATTTATGTGTTACAGTATAATGATCTAACAAATAAGAGAAGAATAGTAACTCATTCATCCCTCCAGATTCTGATGAGTTGGTGTAACACCTGGCGAAGATGCAAAGGCATACTTAATAATGATGTAATTCCCTGTTGATCCTGGAGGGAAACTCTCCCCTTGTTTGCATTGCTGTGGGCAGATCAGCCCTGTTTCACACAACTGTCCAACAAATCACAAAAAATGCTAAAATCTAGTTGTAGTCTTGTAATTTGTGACCCTACAGGATTCACAGTCTTTGTTAAATCTCAGTCTGAGACTAGGCTGAGACTTAAAACTCTGAACATTTGTCTTTAGATGTGAGCTGGTGTGAGCTGGTAGTTTTCTAGAGTCTTTTGCAAATCTTTTCAAAGTCTTCTGATGGAAGCCCAGCATTACTAGGACTCAGTTGGTGTTGTAAATTGTTTGCTGAGTTTATGCTCCGTTATTCCTTGTGTAGAGCGGTTTCTGTTCTGGCTGTTCAACAGACAGTTGCTATTAAGATTGTAGGCAGGGAGCCTCCCCATTAGGAGAAGCTCCTCTCTTTCATTTATTTAGGGACTTTTGGTATATTTGGTGTTTATTTTGTATAGTATTTCTTTTGTTAAGTTTCTTTTGGTTTATAGTTGTAACGAGTTATAATTCGCTGCCGGTTTGTGTAGTTCCCTTTGTAGGGCACCTTTTGTTTGTTTATTTGCATTGGTTTACCTGTAAAAGAACACTTTCTGTTGTGTTTTTGTAAATAGTAGAATATTTTGTAAATAATTATTGATTATTTTTATTTTCATTTCCAGCTTGTTGTATTTCTCCATCCCTTCCACCCCTAGACAAGAAGGGGATCGTAACACCATGCCAGTGTTTCAGCACCTTCTGGACATTGCTGTCACCAACAGCTTCATTGTGCACAAAGAACTCAGCAAGAGGCAGCAGCAGAAGCCAATGACACGCCAGGCTTTCCAGGAGGAGCTCTGTGCAAAGCTGCTAAAATGAATGAAAACTTTATTGTCATTGCAACAGGTGCAACAAAATTATTTTTCCAGTACAAACCCGTCAAATAGTAGACAACAACAACTTATAAACATAAACAGGATCAGGCAGACTGAGGCAGCAGCCGTAACAGCGCGCCATTTTCACAGATGGAAAAGATAACATGAGGGAGAGTGAATGTGTGAGGGAAAAAAAAGACGCATCTCTACGTCTACATGGGTGCAGTTCAGAACCACACCTCAGTACACAAAAGCACACATTCAGACAGTCACATCATAAGACAACACATGGTAGGGGGGGAGTGGGGTCTCCCTACGCAGCTAAGAGTGGACACAGCTGACTCGAGCGCATCCAATCCACTCGCCCCCCGGGAGTAGAAGGATGGGGGAAGGGTCCAGCCAAGGCGATGAAATCATGAAGGGGGGTGTGTCTGTAATAGTGTATGTAGGTGTACATGCATGTGTGCGTAAGTAAGTATAAGTGAGCCTGTGAACTTTCCCCAGTTCATTTCTCCAGTCTCTGCCACCAGATGATAGTGGGGTGGCCTTGGGAGCTGATCCAGGAAAGGTCCCCAGCCCGAGAAGATGGGAGGGGAGAGGATGGGGGGCAGAGCATCCAGCCATTCAAGGCCAGTTCAGGGAGCCAGATTGAGATAACAGCATTTGTTTTGGTTCAGGCTAGAGCTTGTTTCGTCTCTCAGTGGTCTGTCACTGGCGACTCTAAGTCATCCGAATCTTGATCAGTTTCCACCTAGCCGACCTGACAGCTTCTCCAAGTTGGTGTCTTTTGCGATACACCATACACATTGGAAACCACCCACTCCAAACAACAGAAACCCTGTTATCATAAATCCTCTGTGGATATCCTCTGCATCCTCAACAGAAAGAAGCAACAAACACATGACCTTCCACACCCCCCCAAGAGTGCATCACATATCCAGGCGCGAACCTTCCACCAGGACAAGTGGGCTTCCCTACGCCCGTTTTGCAGTTCGAAAAAATTTGGTCAATTGCATCAAGAGACCAGCTGATCAAATTTATGGTTCAAGATGGTTCAAGATTTAGAACAGAAATGCAGAGAGAAGCTCAGATAAGACAGGACAAGTAGCAGGGAGTGTGTGGAGGGAGAGAGAAGAAAAGGTTGGGCTCTGTCTTCAGCTATACAGGAACTGCTTCACAATTTACCTTTGCTGCTAAAAAACACCTGGATATACACAAATTTAAAAGCCTCAAACTTGGACCCTGAAAGCTGTAGGCAAACAAAACTTTTTGTGATGTTGTAAAATAGTTAAAATTTCATTTCTGCTAGATTTTTTGTTTATATGCATTCGAATTGTTCATAAAGCAAAACTTGATGAAAATTCAAATCAGTTTTTTTACTTTTTTGTTCTTACACATTGTTATAAGTATCCATAATATATTAGAATAACAAATACTTGATTGATTTTTAAAGATACATTTGTTCTGAAAAAATAGGCCAAGAATTTTACTGAAATTCTTTTTTCTGACACTTCAATTGCAAAAAAAAACAAACTAAAAGGAGGACTGCCATAATTACAGCTAGCAGCACTGTTAGCCTAAAATTGGATCTTGTAACTCGAGTGCTGCTAAGTAACTCAGTTTCTGAGGTACTGCTTGAGCATCATTCTAATGTATCTTCTGCTTCATTGTGAATATTTAATGTAAATACACTCACTAAAAATGAAACATGACATGGTTTCCCCACATATCAAGATTAGCTCTGCAGCATAGCTTCAAGCTAACATTAGCCTTACATAATGTCAGAGGTTGCACTTGCACAGGGACAAAATCTCTTCTAGAAATGTGCAGCCAGGATGATTGGGATGACTAACTACTACCATGTGATCCATGTATGGTTGTCCCCCTCCTCCAGTCATCTGCCAATCACCTGGGTTGGCACCTTATGTGTCCAATCGGATTTCCGAGGTGGCCAGTGCCACCCTGGACAAGTCTCTAGCCACACCCCTGTTTATAGGCTTCCCATTTAGTCCATACTTGCTTCCAAATTTGTATAAACGGCTAAGTGGGAACAACCTAAAGGTTTTGCAACACTCCGTTTGAATTATTGAATCATTATTAAAATAATTGTTAGAATGAACTTTTCGTGTAATAATTTCCTTTGTGTTGCTTAAACTCTTTCTTTTAACTGGAGACTCTTTTCAATATTTAGACTTGTGTAGATATCTGATTTAGAAATGCAAATAATAATAATAATAAAAAACATTCCATATTTTTAATTCAGTCTGTTTGATCTGAAG
This sequence comes from Rhadinocentrus ornatus, assembly GCA_037177495.1. Lineage (NCBI taxonomy): Eukaryota > Metazoa > Chordata > Actinopteri > Atheriniformes > Melanotaeniidae > Rhadinocentrus > Rhadinocentrus ornatus. The sequence continues at coordinate 26,076,764 of JBAMHW010000018.1, read as the reverse complement.
AAAAAAATAAAAATTACAACAGTTTGACCTCTTTTTAACTGAATAAAAAATATCTGAATTTGGTGATTCCATAATCTTTTGCCAGGGGTTGCATCCACTCTAGACATACCTGTTTTTCTCATGAGTTTAGTCTCCCTGGAGTAGATGCCCTGTCAACATGTTATGCATCATCTTCTATGTCCTGAAATAAACCAGACAGACAGAGCTGTAAAAAAATGACAATCAGCTGCTTGTCAGTTTAACACGACACACATGTACACAATTATAGATTTACATAATGAGCGCTCACTCTGACACTTGAAAGAAAACACACATTGTGTGTAATTTTACAAAACACCTGTGGCAGAGAGCAAAGCAGCAAGGTGGAAAACAGAGAGACAGATGAAGGAAAAGGAAGGTGATGTGTAAAGAGAGAGATAACTGGTAAATAGCAAAGTGAGAAGGATGGGGAAAACAAAAGGATAACGACAGCTGTCACTCACTCTTGTCTGCAGAGATGTATTGAAATTCTGATCAGATTCCCAAACACACACCAGAATAAAAGAAGATTCGGTCTGTACATGCATGGTTAGTGTTTTAGCATGCATTTTCTGGCTTGTAAGTATGCTTATTAATAGCTTATACACAAGTGCTTTTTACTTTATTTATAACATAGAAGAAGAAAAAGAGATGTGTTTGCACCCTATTCAGACCAGGCTGTATAATGAGCACATTGGTGTTTGTTACAGATCTGTCTGTGCTTTTTGTGTGGGCTGCTATGTGGTGTTGTGTATGCCATTGTGACTCTGTCGATGTGCATCTGTTAATGGGGTTCCAGGCCATACATAGATTCAAAAACACATTAGTCCCTAGTTGCTTGAAAATGTCAATATTCACTATTCACATAAACAGTAAGTCTCAGTACACCAAAGCAGTGGGGAATAGAGGTCAGTCATGGCTTTTTAAAGGTTATTGTGGATGCTGTTCCCTTTTACAAAGAAGACAGAGACAAGGGATGAGAGGTGAAACAACTTGTGCTTCAGATCTCCACAAACACACTGTGTATTTGGGTATTTTACAGCAGTCAGTTTCATACTGGGTGAAACAAATACACCAAATATTAAGATTCTGAAATTCTGATTCTGTCTTTGTTAAATTGACTTGCATGGGTCAGATGATGGCCACGTACAGCCAACTCAGATTCGGTGTACATGCTGTGAACGACATTTAGCCCAAATAGCAAAGTCAACGTGATTCTGTTGTGCTAACTTTTCATTTGCTATCTTTGTTGTAGAGAGTTGGAGAAGCAAAGGCTCACCGAAAGCAGGGTAAATGAGACTAGACAGGAAACCTCCCTACGGTTCCCCAAATTAACATAAATTTTACATGAGACACTTCAAACGCTTGTCTCTGACAATAAGCAGCGAAGAAAGCCGGTGGAACGGTCATTTTGGCATCTGCATTAGGAATGTCATGGAGCATCATAGCAACATTTGTTCCTCTTTGTGCAACAAAGAAACAAACCTAAATTTATAGTTAAGAGCTTTTTAAATCCTTGCATGTTTTCCCACTAAAACTCTGATCCCACATCCAATCAAATAGAAAAAATGGCTTTAAGAACATTTTCCTTTAGAACAAATACAATTATTTCCATTTCATGCCCATTTGTCATGATTGCCCTCCATTCATGTGCTTTTACCCAGTACCAGGTGGACAGTTTAGATGTGACTATTTCAAACTGAATTTCTCAACTCCCACCTCTGATTTAATTGGTATTAGTGATTCTAATAGGGATTTTAATTTGAATTTATAAAGGAAAGCAACTCAAGTGTAATTTCCAACCAAAAAATTGTTTTAAATTGCTTTATCTTATTCAGGGTTTCAGGAGTCAATCCTGACTCCTAACCAACACCACCATGCACCTTGAGCAGCTACATGGCCAGACTTGAGGGTCTCAACACAATAAAAACATAATAATGTGTTATTCCACAATAGTGCAGATGTGAGCAGCTGGATACTATGGAGGAGTAAAAGTGACACAATGAATTAATTAAATATATTATTCAATAATTACTTAAGTGTGTCATTAAATAATTAAAATTATAATTAAGTACATTAATGTGTTATTAAATGTATCATTAATTCATCAAAATACGATGAATGTATGTAAAAACGTATAAATTATTTCACTATTTAATAATTTCATGATCCTCTGCGTGCATCATGAATTTATTTTATCTGTCAACCTAGCCCATCAAAGTCAGTGGGCGGGGCTAATGCTAGTCCAGTATGAGCCATTGCTTTGGTCCGTAACTTAGAGGCTGGAGAGAGATGGAGGATCTTTGTGAACTTTTCAGGGAGATGGTGAGAGACATTTTAGAGCTAGCAGATGATCTGGAAGCAGGACCTGCTGACCCAGAGCGTGTAGCAAGTAAAGCAGAGGAATTTATAGAAATTATTGGACTTATTTCTGCACTTTTCGACCAAGACATTGACGATAGAGTGACTGCACAAGTGCTCCACCGCTTCTCTGGTACCAGAGCACAACAAGCACACAGGGACCAGGGCGTTTGGAGTTTGACATACCGACTGCAGTTCAAGTAGAAGTTCAGTTTAGAGCTTCTGCAATCAAATTCACTGCTTCTCTCAGCAGCTCTTTCACCTCGCACACTGCCTGGACCAATCAGGCATCAGGATCCGCCCACTCAGGGGAACACTCAGGGGAACATAAATACTGGCTGACCAGACCAATTTAAACGCACAAAAGGGTTAACAAATAGTAACAAATAAACTAAACAAAGAGACAAAACCTAAACAGTTAGTTTACTTTTTACTTAAAGCACAAAATCAAAAGAGAAACAAGAAATCAAACCACTCAAAATCCAAACCCACAAATTTAAATATATAAAGAATATGGAGGCAACTGATCTCCCCTCTGGAAGGAGCTGGCTTGGTACAGGCCCATGGCACTTCCTGCTCCTTGGCTTTAACCAGTTGTGCTCATTTCTGCCCCCGAGCTTTCACATGGCTCCCCCAGCACCAGTAAAAGAAAATACATGTTAAATAAACAAACAAGTTAAACAAAAGGTGAAAATACTACAGTGTCTTAATGTGCGCGCTAACAAAAAGAATTTTCAACCATGTTTAAACCAAACTGTAAACAAACTAGTGTTAAATTATAAACTAACCTAACAGAAATGTGTAAGTGTTTGAGGTTACCGCCTTTAAATGTGTAGCTGTAGGTGCAGCCATCACAATATATAAAACCCTTTGGGACTAAAAGTAGAAGCTTGATCTTGTTGAACATGGCCATTTATTATACAAGAGAAGTCACACAAAATCATTTTGAAAGAGCATTAGGAACTCAAACTGAGCTGGTAGGACAAGGAAGATGGGCATCCCACTCGACTAACTGGCTTATTCTGGATCCTGACAGGGAGGGTTTCTGTTATACTTCAACAGGTTTTAGTCATCAATCATTCCCACCTGGTCACCAGTATAAAACTTTACTTATTGACTTTTACTTGCCACTGAGCGGCACTCATGGTTATTGAATCTTCTTCCAACCCCTTTCAAAAGAGGGAAAAGCAACAAATGCAGATTGGAATATTAAAGCACAACAACAACCCCACTAATACCTCCATATATATTTCTGACTGATAGGACAAAAACTAAACTCAAAACTAAATCAATCAAATTATATCTGTATATCTATCTGCTGTGCCACTCAATTGGGTTTTTGATTTGATTTTTGCAACCCACTGCTTCACTGGCGCACTTTCTTTGTCTGTAGCATATTTTATAATAGATTTGAATTTTCTTCCCCGCTATCTCTCTCTTTGCCTCTCTGTCTGCGTCTTTGAGGAAGATAAAGCCTGGTGCTTTTCAATTGGAGCATAATGGAAGATTTTTCTGAGTGGAAAATGACGGGGTATTTCCTTAAAGTCTAACATGGCAGCAGCAGTAGGAGTTTCTAAGTCAGCAGGGCTCAGTGGAACAAAGGAGGAATTTGGTTGATTTGGTCTGGCCTGTGTTTGATGTAATAGTGAGAATTACAAGAGGAGTTTTAGCTGTTTTCTCTGTTGATGCTGCTCTCTTTGCAGCTTACTAAACACCTTTTAATATCTCAAAATTTATTCTGTGTCCCTTTTTTCAATGTAATTTTAGTTAATCTTCCATTTCAATTGTGTGGCATTGGGGTCTATTGTTTGTTGCCATGATAACTGCGATTTCCACTCACATTACTTGACATAAAATAAAATAAAATAAAATAAAATAAAATAAAATAAAATAAAATAAAATAAAATAAAATAAAATAAAATAAA
>JBAMHW010000018.1:26054865-26067889 GCA_037177495.1 Rhadinocentrus ornatus | reverse complement strand
CCCATGCCCCCTCAAAGACCCTGAAGAGAGTGTAGAGCTGGTCCACTGTTCCACGACCGGGACGAAAACCACACTGCCCCTCCTCAATCCGAGCATCGACTATCCGACGGACCCTCCTCTCCAGCACCCCTGAAAAGACTAACCCATTGGCACGTGAGCATTGAAGTCCCCCAGCAGAACGAGCGAGTCCCTGGAAGGAGTGCCCTCCAACACCTCCCCCAAGGACCCCAAAAAAGGTGGGTACCTTGGGCACCTGCTGCTTGGTGAATAAGCACAAACAAAAGTCAGGTCCCATCCCCCCACCAGAAGGCGGAGAGAGGCTACCCTTTCATTCACCGGGGTAAACCTCAACGTACAGGCGCCAAGCCGGGGGGCAATGAGCATGCCCACACCCGCTCGGCGCCCTACACTGGGAGCAACTTCAGAATGGAAGAGGGTCCAGCCCCTCTCAAGCACAGTGGTTCCAGAGCCCAAGCCATGCGTCAAGGTGAGTCCAACTATATCTAGCTGGAACCACTAAACCTCATGCACCATCTCAGGCTCCTACTCCACCAGAGAGGTGACATTCCACGTCCCTAGAGCTAGCTTTTGCAGCCGAGGATCAGACCGCCAGGGTCCCCGCCTCTGGCAGCTGCCCAGCTCACCCTGCACCCGACCTCTATGGCCCCTCCTGCAGGTGGTGAGCCCACGGGAGGGGAGGCCCAAGTCATCCTTTCAGGCTGAGCCCAACCGGGCCCCATGGGGAGAGGCCCGGCCACCAAGCACTCGCCTCCGTGCCCCACCTCCAGGCCTGGCTCCAGAAGGGGGCCCCGGTTACCCACGTCCGGGCCAGGGAAATCCTGGTCCTTGCTTTGTCATCATCATAGGGGTGATTTGAGCCGCACTTCGTCTGGTCCCTCCCTATGACACCTGTTTGCCATGGGTGACACTACCAGGGGCATGAAGCCCCCGACAACATAGCCACTAGGATCGTCGGGACGCACAAACTTCTCCACCACGGTAAGGTGGCGGCTCAGGGAGGAGAAACCTGGAGAAACAACTTATTATTTCTCATTACCAGTTTTCCTTAGAGGTCTTCTAAAAATGGTTTTAAAACTTAATAGCTTGGAGTAGAGAACATCTAAAGGAGCATCCAAAATCCAAAGGGCAATATTATTGGTCTGGGGGTTCAGAGGTCTTCCAACATGACAGCAGCACCTGCAGCTGTTAAATCAATATATTTGCTAAATGTAATTCAAGGTGAGCCATTTAATACCTGGTTTTGCTTTATATATTCTTATCAATCTCATCATCCCATCAGGTCTTTTCCACCTGGTTAGGATGCATCCAGGGAGAAGCAAACCTTTTGCAAAGTATTGTACACATACACTTTAGCAAAGACCCTGAAGACCAAATTCAGAAGACACTACAAGAAGACATGGACAAAAGAATGGCACGTCTGGCTCAGCTACTCTGTTTTGCTCATTGCCGTCATAACCTGAACCCAGGTACGCAGCCAAGCTTTGATGGATAGGAAAGGCCTTCTTCTCATAACATAAATCAGACAGCAAACTGTCTCTCTGGCAACAGCAGAGATATTTATTTTCCTCCAAGTTTGTTTTTTCAGCAGAAGGTCATACATGCCAAGCATCTGTCAGCTATTTTGGAAATTACAATTATGATTTACAGGAATAAAAAAAAGAAAAACCTCAACATCTGCCAGCTTATTGTCAATTTGCATGCAAAATCCTGAATCAGAGCTTAAGTTTTTCTTGCTTTCAAAATGTTCAGCGTAAGCATGTTCCCTTTATAATTAGAATACTTTAAAATACTCTGTCATAAATTATTTCCATGATTAATCCATACATATCCTTATAAATAAATCAATATTTAATTCTGGGGACATAGTCTGTTTAGTGTGCTTGTGTACTTATTTTTTAGGTCAACCTTTAAAAGGTGGGACTAAGAAAGCTCCTCAGGGACCCAGAATGTTAAAATATGTATAATGTAGCTCGTATCTCATAAATGTTTAGCCCTTGAGGTCAAAGCCACATAGATACCTTGAACTTGAAAAAGTCAACTTTGTAGGTGCTCTAAATGTTTAAGGAATATCAAGTTTTCATGTTTTTCATGGTGACTGGTGCATAAAGATTCAGGCAGAATGAAAGAAGAAAAATTATTTAGAAATATGATTTAGCTTTTTTTTTTCTTCATCAAAATCATGACATTATTTACATACATTTTCTCAAAATCAAACAAAATTTGCAATGCAGCAGTGCATATACATTAGCAAGTGTTATATGTTGGTTTCTTTGCTCCTAAGTGTCTGCATGTACAGAACCAATCAAAAGTTTGGACACACTTCTACATTGGTTTTAATAGGAAAGTGTGTTCATACTTTTGACTGGTACTGACACTGCTATTAGAAGTTAATTTAGCAGCTTTCTTGCTGGTTAATGATCTGCCAGTTACTAACACAGACAACTAATTACACTGACAAGCATGACAAGCAGCATGTTGTGCATCTGTATGCACACGTCTCCAACACATGTGCTTGTATGTCTCTTTTAATAAGGTAATTAGATTAGAGCTAGGAACTAAATAAGCACAAAGTGTGTTAGTATTTACAAGAGGCTTCTAGGTTCTAAATTGGCTTTTGAACATACAAACATGAGGTCAAATTGAGGAACATAATCAAACCCTCAAACTATTTTTTTCAGTTTTATAAATAATCCTAATAAGAACTTATTTAGCAAGGTAAGAGGGACCCTTCACCTTGATTAACAAAAAGGATGGGACGCCTTCTCTCTGAAAACAGCAATAGGGCCAAGAGTTAGAGACACATTAATATTTCTAGGAGTGAGAATAGCTGAAATTTAAAGGCCATTTAAAGGTGTGACAATGTCTGCCCATCCATCCATCCATCCATCCATCATCTACTGCTTATCTGGGACTGGGTCACACATGAGCAGTCATCTAAGCTACCTACTCCAGCTCTTCCATGGAAACACTAAGGTATTCTCGTAAGCCAGCTGAGAAATATAATCTCTCCAGTGGGTTCTGGGTTTGCCCTGAGGCCTACTTTCGATGCGAAATGTTTCAAAGACTTTACCTGGAAGGCATCCGTGATGCATCCCAAAGGCCTCAATAAGCTCCATTCAATGCACAGGAGCAGCAACTCTATTCTGAATCCACCCCTCCTGAATGGCTGAGCTCTTTGCTCTATTCCAGGGGTGACCATAGTTGGTCCTCGAGAGCCATAATCCTGCATCCCTGCACCCCTGCACCAACACACCTGACTTAAACTAATAAGTCATTGTGCAGATCCTTTTTGGCTGCTGGACCCATTCAATTTGAGTCAGGTGTGCTGGAGCAGTGAAACTTGGAAAACCTGCAGGATTTTGGCTCTCGAGGACCAACGTTGGCCACCCCTGCCCTATTTCCTAAGGATCAGCTTATCCACCTTTAAGAAGCAGCTAATTTCCACTGCTTGCGTTAGCAGTCTCATTCTTTTGGTCTCTACCTACAGCTCATCAACTATAAGTGAGGACCAGAACCTCGAACAATATCTTCACTTTCTGACTTATCTCTCTCTTCACATTCTCAGACCAGTCCAACATCCACATCACTGCAGATTTTTCCCAATTTATCTCTCAGTTTCTTGCTCCTTCCTGCCTCTGCTCATTAACAAGCCAATGCCTCCAAAGGTAATGATCAAGTCCTCCGTACACAATATTCGTTAAATGAACACAGAAGCATTCTGTACCATAAGCTCTGTGATTTACACCTTTTATAGCTGATTTGCTTTGTTTGCTGATCATATGGAGACTCAATCTGTGACAACAAATGATTGATTAACTGCATAGATTTTTCTCAGTTTTTCCACAGTGGTCACATATCCCTTCTATCAATCTCTCTCTCTCTCACACACACACACACACATAGCTACAGAAAAATTGATTTACCATGAGCTTTGGTAACCTTTCATCCATGGAGGATATAAATGCTTGAATTAGTTTTGACCTATTTGCTTTGGTGTCCCAGTGATTGCAGACGCAACACATTATCAGAAGGCTGTGACGGGGTTTTAAGGTTGCAGATTTATAAACTTTCCACAAAAAATGATCAGCATTGTTTCTGTGATTTTCTATAAATTAACTCATTGGGTAGACGTCATTAATTAAGCAAAGTGAAATGACTGACTGACATGGTCTTAAGAAAAGATCACACCGAAATGTGAAGGTATCCTGAAAATATTCATCCTCAGAAAGCAAGGGATTATTGCATCATATGTTCTTTTTTAATTAATGTTTTATTGAATTGACCAAATTAAAGCAACTATCTCATATGAATCTAGCTGAAGTGCTCGATACCTACTTTTATAATCTTCCATCATTTGTAGTTTTGTTGTCTGTTTTCATGCTGTTAGCGAATTCCCCTGCTTGTCATTTTGATGTATTTTGTTTGTTTTTCTTGAGTTACGTTTGCTTTTAAAAGCCTCTTATTTGGTTATTAGATCATCTGCACACATTTGTCGTTTTTGTCTTTGTTTCCAGTTTGTTTTTCTTTGTTAATCAATTCTATTAGTATTTCTGTATATTAATCAGGCTCTGAAGCTGATTGTGTGGTAGAAGCTGCTAACTTTCAGTCACTATAAAAGGAAAAAAGGGTTTTAGATCAAACAAATCTTCAGGAAAGTTTGAGTGAAACTAATCTGTAGATTCAGACTACTTCCTGATGACAAAACAAATTCAGACATTATACACTTTTAATACTAAAGTTTAACATATCAGCCCATTTGACTTTTATAGCTTGACAGCCGTTTTATAAAAGAAAAAAGCTAATTGAGCTTTTAGCAGGGGTTGTTGGGCTTGTACAAATTTCATGTTTTCTTCACAACACATCACTTTTCCTTGCACAGAATATACATGCTGCTAAACAAAATGAATATGAACATAATAGAACAGACTAATAGTTACATGCCCACACATTCATACAGCTCAACACTAAAAGCTGCCACCTGTGATGAAAAAGAAAGAGGATTAACAGTGATCAGAAGAGACTGAAATGTTTATTACTTTACGTAATACTGAAGTTTTGGTTGGTTAAAAAAAATGGAATTTAAGAGCTAAAAAAGAAAACATAAAATTATTTAAAAACAGAACAGATCAGTTGGGAAGCATCCTTCCCAAAATCAGCCACAGACCATGTTTTAAAAAAGCCTGAATCTTTTTTGGGAAATTTAGACACTTTACACTCACCGCCCACTTTATGAAGAACACATGTTCAATAAGCTTCTAATCAGCCACTCACATGGCTTTTTTGTTTTCTGTTTGAGGATGTTTCCTGCTAAATCAGAAAATGAATAGAGCTCATAAGACAGTTATTTAATCCATCCTAACATACTTCATTTAAAAAAAAAAAAAAAAGGTTTAAAACATCACCGGACAAAAAAGTTAAGCCGTCTAAAAAGCTGACAAGATTAAATGTGCTGCTTTATATATTAAAAAGAGAAAAACAAGTAAATGTCTGTGAGGTACCTGGTGGCGTTAACAATGACAAGTGAGATAAAGGTTTGGAGAAAATCTTCCATCGTCCCAGCTGCTCTGGTGTACAATTAAAAAAAACTGTCACATTGGAAAATGCATCTCACTGTGACTGGAATCCGTCCGTCTGCCTTTGTCCTGCGACCAGGGTTTAGATTATCATTTCTCTGCGTGGCTACTTGCTGACACAAAGCCAATAACTTCCGTTCTCATCAGGCTCTGAGAGTTTAGACAGACAACAGCAGGCTTCATGTAAGAAGGTTAACCCTTTACCTGGGACTCATTTAAATACATAACTATAACTTTAGAGCATGAGCGACACAACGTTTTGCTTTCATTCCATTTTAAAAATGTTTTATTTTCCTGCAGAAAATCAAGATTAACGAAGTGACCAGGAATTTATTTTTTAACATGTTTCATCAAACAAAACACACACACATCGCCTTGTGCATGCTTAGGATGAGGAATTGAATCGAAGACAAAATTTGATGTAATCCATTGTTTTTCCCTAGCAAGGAAATGTTTTTTAATGAATTGACTTGTATGATCACAGTTTTTATAAATTTACCTAATGTGGATTTGTTTTAATTGGATCACAGTCTGGCTTGAATTGTGTCTGTGTTGTAAATTGGTGCTCTGCAAATAAAGCTGAACTGACACCAGGGGGAAGCTGGTCCAGTGATGCCTAGCGCTAGGACAGATGGAAAGGAAAAGGTGATGTGGGAGATGGTATCAAAAGCAGCAGCAAGGTCAAGGAGGAGATGAGTAAACTGATGTGTACAGAGTAACAGTGAGAAAATGGTTGATTCTCATAACGTCTCTGTGATGTGGTGGGCACTAAAACCAGACAGAAGTGGTTCATAGGCTGGACAAGCAATTATTGAGCAGGATGACTGCTGCTGTTTCCATGATTTTGATGTAGCAACCCACTGTCAGTACTGTGAGAATGTACAAGCTAATTGGAAAATAAATAAAAGATGATTAAGGCTGTCTGCTATACAGTAAGAGGTCAGGATGGCTGAAAATAACTCAAAACCCACAAAAAGAGAAATGCAACACAACCCGTTTTTCTTTATTTCTAAGCTGCTTCCTTTCTTAACTTATTTATGGCTCTAATGCATCTTCTTCATTCAAACCAAAGCCTCTGCCCTTCCCTCTGCACTCGCCTCTTCAAATCATTGCGTCTCCTTCTGCCTTCCCTTCCTTCCTCTGCCCCCTCTATTAATTTTTAAAATGAAGAATAGGGGGCTCATTCAGGGTGTGTAATCTTCAGGTTTTAATAATGGGATGGTTCACAACATACATTAATTTAAAGTACAGACCCACACACACACATTTGGATGCACACTGTCACTACAAAACAATTTACCCCAAAATACTGCAGTTTGGCAGATTTTCTGCTAAACAAATCAAAAGTGAGGTAAACACTAAAACATGCAGCAGAAAGTAAGTGTCCGTAAATGCAGTGTCTGCTTATTACACAATGTTTTAGATGCAGTTTATCAGGAGTTTTCAACAAAAACAGCATATCAAGAAAATAAATTATGCCATGAACATTTGTTTGATCGTAACTCAGAATTTAAAGGATCATCAGATTGTTTGGGGTTTTTCTAAACTGCATGCAGTGTTTATATCCCATCAATTTACCAATCTTCCTGCAGTTGACTATAAAATATTGACTTATAAAGGTTTATAACATATCTTGACAGAAGTGAAACAAAAAGAAATAATTTTTTTTGTTTTTTCACTGTATTCTCAGTAACAGTGAGGAACCCTTTGAAGTCATATTTTAGTGCATTGTGCATCGCTTTAGTAATTATTTGAATGTGCAGAGTTCTGACCCACATCTGGATATCCCTGAGTAAGAGCTGCACAGAGATTCCTGCAGAAATCAACATTGTTCCAGTTGTTGTTTAGTTAAGTTTATTTGGTGGAAAGATAACTAGACCCTGCATGTGAAGGAGTGATGCAGAGAGGTCTTGGACTAGAATCTGAGTCAAGGTAGGAGGGAGAACGTGTTCCTGTAGTTGTAATTCCATGTTCTTTCTAAAGTAGAACAGGTTTGTGATCATGCCCACTGCAGGTGAGATTTTATACAACAAACCCTCCCTGCTGCATCTTCAGTTATCTACCTGTTGATCCCCAACAAAAGACAAACCCACTGTGACGAAAAAAACTAATGATGGATGCAATTATAATCACAGCAGTCCTGTTCTAATCCCTCCTGTCTCTGTTGGTTTTAATCTTCACCTCAGCATCCCGCTCTCCCCTCTTTACTTAGCTTTAACTCCATCTTTCTGTCCTGTTTGTTTCTCCAACATGTGTCTTTCTGCAGACCCCCTGGTACACCAGATAGGTTCGCTATCTCTTTGCTCTCAGCTGGACACAAGGACATCAACGCCTCAGTGAGCCTAAAGAAAAAAGAAAAAAAACCTTCTCCCACCTCTCCCTCCACCTCTGCGTTTCTCAGTTTCTCCTCCTTCACCTCCCCTGATCTTTCTTACAGGTTTTCTCAGCAAGAGATTGCAGACAAGTGCCCCTGCTGTGGGTACAATCCTCACTCCATGTCTCTTTTTCTCCTCAATCTCCCTCTCCATGTGTAATGTGCAAATGGTGACTCAGAAGAATAACACATTTTCTGTATTATAAAATGCAGGGTAAAACAAATGTAATATAAATTTAACTGACGTAAATGTGTTTGCAGTATTTTATATAAAACTGCAAAGCAAAGTCTATTATAATGATCAGAAAACGTACAGAATAAACTGTTAGATTTTATACAGAGTTATTTACAGTTATTTATGCTTCTATTTACCAACTATCCTCACAAAACCAATTCCAACTCTAACATTTTGAGCACCAATGTGCATCAAAAATGTGTTCCGTGCTTTATTCCAACCATAGAGGACCATTAATTTAGTTATTTTTACACAGATATAGAATTTTTTTGTATATTTTGCTGCTCCTCATTGGATATTACCATCACTTTAATCAAAATTGGTCAAACATTTGACAGGAAGTGTCATCATCATCATTTTCGGGTCTTAATAGACGTGTCTTAGCAACACAGAAGCGATGTGATAAATAATGGTGCTATCATGGATCTCTGAAAAAAGCTAAATTTTGCGGCTGAGTTGTAAGCTTCCTAGATGAAATATAAATGCCTGGAAAACTTTAGTAGGTCAACAACAGGTTGCTGTCATTGAAAACTACTATTCTTGAGAAATTATTAACAATATCCGCGATAGTTTAAGAAAGAAAGGTAAGAAAAAATAAATAAATAATAGGTCAAATTGAAACAGTAATTTTGTGAGCCCTTTAAAAGTCAAATTGTTCATAAATACAAATGTAAAAAAATCCAAATCGGGATATATGAATAATTATTCCTAAATTGTAATAGTTTTTTACAACACTATATATGTGCATAACTCATTTATTCAGCTCCCTCTCTTTCTGTCATCATCTGGTCTCCTCTGTTGTCTACAAACACCATAAGAGTGAGACAGTAAGGGCGAGGGCGTCAAAGCAGATGAGCAGACTTCAGCTTGGGAGGGGGATGGGGGGGTGCTGAGTGACCCCAAGGAGAGACAGGAAAAGATGAAAAAGTGAAAGTGGACGTCCCATTACGACAGTTAATATATGTCCCAAAATTCATTACATGTTCCACCCACTCTCTACCCGCCGCCTTGACTGGGTGGGATTCAAATTAAATGGTGTGTGCAGGTATGCATGAGTGGTAGCAACAGCATGAGGGGGGTCAGATCTCTGCCTTGTAAAGCCCTTATTAAAGTTTTTGCTTCGCAGAAGGATCTCCGAGCCATACGTGGGTACAGTTGAGGCAGGAAGCTGCAGACATCAGAGCTGAGAATCTGTATTTTTACGTGAACAAATGTAACACACAGGTTTCAGAGCAGCTTCCGCAGGGTTTTGCTGCTTTTGATTGCACAAAAATCACGTGACACTTGTCAAGTTAAGAATGTGGCATGAAGCAGGATTTATAAGATTTACAGAATTTAATTTGCACTGTTTCATGTCAATCTTTCTCTAGTCTTGAGTCTGCAACAATATTAAATGTGTTTGATATTATCGCAAGTTGCGGTGACGAAACACAATCAACAACCAATAAATGAGCTCTGACAAAAGCAGAAACAAGAATCCTGACAGTCGGAACACCGGCAAAAACAGACAAAGAAAATAAAGGAAAAGATGAACAAGAACCGGTGATGAAACGTCGACAATCTATTGATCCTGGAGAGAAACTTTTCCCTTGTTTGCTTTGCTGTGGGCAGGTCAGCCCTGTTCCATATCAACTGTCCAACATATAACAAAAAATGTTAAAAGAATCTAGTCGTAGTCTTGTAAATAGTGATTCACAGTCTTTGTCAAATTTAGTCTGAGACTAGGATAAGACTTAAAACTCTAAACATTTGTCTTTAGATGTGAGCATACATTAACAGCTTTGGGCTGTTTTGCTTGTGTGACCGCCTCCTCTCTTCAGGTTCAGTTCATATTGAGACAAGCTTTTTTTAGAATCCGCTAATATAATTCGGCACATTATCACATTAACATTATGTTCCGTGTTCTTATGGAGGATTTATAAACATGAGCAGTTGCTCTGGAGTAATTATGGGTTTGCTCTGTGACTTGATAGACTCTTACACACTTTGATCTTGCAGTAATCTTTTTCAAATCAAATCAAATCAAATTTTATTTATATAGCACCTTTCATGCACAAGGCAACACAAAGTGCTGTACACAATAAAAACAAATCATGCATATTTGCTACAAAATTTTAAAAGCCTTTACATAAAAAATTATAACAAAAAATAAGGCACACCCCATGATTGTTCACACACACAAACCCACACACATACAAACTAGGCTTCATGCACACTCGCCCCGCCCACCCATACACCACTCTGTACAAACATGAACTCCGATCACTAATAACTGTCTCTGAACTTAAAGTAAGTATAAAAATAGTAATAAAATGCAAATATCTAGCTCGACATTGCTGTGAGGAAACGATATCTTGGGGATCCAGTCACACCAGAAGCCAGCCCACCCATGGGCACATAGGGCGCCACCACAGGAACCACCCAGGCCAGGGCAGGCCGGGGTCCACATCAAAGCCACAGGGCTGCAGTGCAGGACCCCCAGCCACCCAGACAAGAGTAGTCACCATGGCAACAACCCACAGACAGAGCAGGCAGAGCCACCGATGTGAAGGATTCCTAGGAGGAAAACACTGGAGCTAAACAGTAAAAACAAGAATAAATAAACTTAAAAACAATAAGAACTATAAATAAATAAAAATAAATAAATAAATAAATATAAGCGTTTTGAATAACTATTGGGGTAAAATAAATAAAAAATAAAATAAAACAATAAACAGTAAAACAATAAAACTGAAAGCCATATAAATAGGTAGTAACAATATTAGAAGAATGTATGATTCTTCCTGAAGTGAAATTCTAAACAATAGCAAGTTAAATTCAGCTATAAGCTAGACTAAAAGAAAGGTCTTGAGCCTGTTTTTAAAAACATTAGGAGTCTCTGCAGCCCTGAGGTTCTCTGGCAGCCTGTTCCACAGTCGAGGCCCGCAGTGGCGGAACGAGGCCTCACCATCAGTCTTGGTTCGGACTTTGGGAACAACTAAAGGTCAGTACCAGAGGACCTCAAGGTCCGCGAGGGTTCATTAACTAAAAGCAGGTCTGATAAATAAGGAGGCCCAGGACCATTAAGACATTTATAAATAACTGTAAGAACCTTAAAATCAATCCTGAAATGCACGGGGAACCAATGCAGCATTTTTGAAACTGGTGTAATACCGCCCTCTTGTCCTCGTCAGAATACGTGTAGCAGAGTTCTGAAGTAATTGCAGGTTAGAGATAGGCTTTTTGGGTAGACCAGGGAGCATGGCATTACAATAATCTAGTCTACTAGAAAAAAAGAAGAAGCATGCATTAGCACCTCGGTGCTGGCATGAGAGAGAAAAGGGCGGACTCTGCCGATGTTTTAATGATGATAGGATCCTGACTTTTTGTGACATTTCTAACGTGTGGAATAAAATCAAGCTCAGACTAAAAAAAGACACCCAGATTTCTCACACACTGGGAATACTTAAAGTTTCATAATTTTAATAAAATGATCTCTCTCTTGTCTTCAGGACCAATAATTAAAACTTCTGTTTTGTCCTGATTGAGCTGAAGGACGTTCTTTGCCATCTATGACATAATGTCTAAAATACAGTGTTGACTGGCTCCAGGACATCAGGAGACACAGCAATGTAAAGTTGTGTATCATCAGCATAGCATGTGGCAACATGTACAAATTAAAAAGAAGTGGGCCTACAATTGATCCTTGGGGAACCCCACATTGGACTTCATGAATTTTTGAGAAGGATGTATCCATATTTACGTAAAACTGTCGATCTGTGAGATAGATAGAGAGTAAAACCATTTAAAAACAGTACCTGAGAGGCCCACCAGACTTCTGAGTCTATTTAATAAAATCTGGATGTCTACTGTTTTCAAAGGCAGCGCTTAGATCCAGTGGAACCAGAACTGAAAGTTTCCATGCATCAAAATTAGACCTGAGGTCATTAACAATCTTAAAAAGGACTGTCTCAGTACTGTGGTTCTGCCTAAAACCAGATTAATATTTTTCCAAAATATTGTTTTGATCTAAGAAGTAATTTCCCTGAATAAAAACAAGTTTTTCAATGATTTTACTTAAAAAATGGTAGGTTGGATACAGGTCCAACCTGTAATTAATAAAAACAGTGACAGGTCAAAACCAGAACAAAACTCTCCAGTATTTCCTTAAATAAATGCAGAGGTTCAGATCTGTTAAAATCAACAATATGTTGGAATAAAAGACTGGATCTGATAATATCGATTTTATTTCTGAAGTGGTCTGCAAAGTCATCACACACAGCATCTGATGCAGGCTTGGAGGACTTGTTATTTAAAGATAAATGGTTTTAAAAAGGAATTTGGAGTTGTTTTTGTTTTTGGTTGTTTCAGTGAGCCACTACTACGAAGGATAACAAAGGGTTATCTTTTTTATCTTTATTTGTACAATTTAAATCGTTTTTTAAATAATTAATACAAGAATATTGATCAATCTCAAAGGATCACAATTTCAGGCATCACTGTACATGCATATCTGGGTTGCACTTCCACTAAGGGCTCTGGTTGTGATGACCCTGGATGCTGACAGACAGCCAGTGAAGAGCCTCTCAGCTTATAGAGTATGCCATTTTAGCCCCTGAGGTACTGGGAAGCTGAAGGTCTAGATTTAAGATAACGTGAATATCTAGAACAATGAAAAAAAGAAAAACTTTATTTAATTTTTTTAAAATAAAAAACAAAATATAAATATAAAGAGACAAAAATGAATGAATGTATGAATAAATATATGAGTGAATGAATGAATGAATGAATGAATGAATGAATGAATGAATGAATGAATGAATGAATGAATGAATGAATGAA